>CM059196.1:64692796-64973121 GCA_030323885.1 Branchipolynoe longqiensis | reverse complement strand
CGTACCTCTGGTAGCTTAGGAAATTACTTGCAGCCATGAGCAAGGCGATGCTCTTATCCATCACCCTTGCGAGCGATGAGAATTTATTCTCGGTCTGCATTCTGTTCGCCACTGGAGTTACAGAAGTCAGTGCTCCCAAAACCGCTTTGTGTAGGGTGAACAGGACGCTTTCAAAGCGTTTCTTTTCCTCGCTGAGATGGACTCCTGAATCCATCTCCTTGACCACTGTTTCTGGGATTCCTTTGAACCCTGCAATCTGCTCTGTGAGCTTGTTGATGATTTCCGCTGGTTTAAACGTATTAAAGTGGCCTTTAATTGTCTCACGCATCATCGTGGTGGTTTTTATCTTCTTTGCCTTTTCTTGGCGGCAGCGCTTCCGGACTTTTCCTCCGATTTTTGCATAGAGACCAGCTCTCTCGGTCTCTGAGTTGGACTCTGTAGTTGAAGAGTCTGATGAAGAGTCGGAAGAAGAGTGCTTCTTCTTACTCTTCTTCTTAGGCTTTTTGGTTTTCTTCCCTTTGGAAGCTTTTGTAAACTGGTCTCCTGACGAGCTCACTGCTCTCTTTCGCTTATTAGGCTTAGACGCCCCAACGGTCTCTAGAGCCGAGTCAGTCTCCTCCAGCTCCGACAGGTCTTCCCACTCAGAATCTAGGGCGGGGAGCTGTCGACTTACGTCAATATGGCTGCTGGGCTGAAGTTCTCTCAGCTTCTGCTCCACGAGCTGATTAATTTGGGCTTTTAGGTCCCCCGGGTAAAGCAGACCGTCATCACTGTCTCGGTCCGAACCGACCTCAGCCCCCAGCTGTGGGGACGGAGGAGCTGTCACCCCTGGCGACGAGTCATAGCCGATTGGCACGCGCCCCTCTGCAGCAGCAGGCGGCGGTTTGTTTCATTTCGTAGCCATCGGTACTCTCTAACCAAAAAGATTACTTATTAAACCGGAATCATCTCAACAGAACACCAAAGTGACGCCAGATATACTGGATTGAGGAACATTGTGGTATTGAGTAACGTATTTACACTGTTCTCAGTACAGGCGTGATAAGCTAAGTGTATTTCGTAGGTTTTTTGGTATCGAAACCAACCATACGAGGGGTAGGCCTCTGGGACCTCCCATCTCTCTGTCGCGTACACTTCTCCCTCCTGCGGCTTCTGCGCCAGCAAGTTGGAGAAAATGCTACGAAACTCGGAGAAACGCCTTAATCAAAAGGGGAATCCATAAAAGAAACCAAGGATCATCCCCAACAACACCCTCTATTAGGGTCTGAGAGAATATCCACAGGAGATGTGACCGTGCCAACATCTCTACCCGTATCAAAGCAGGTTGATAGAACCATGGTTTCGATATGCACAAAGAATCCTTTGTTCTATCCGTATCGATTTTTAAAATGCTAATCTAGTTCAAAATGGACTTAAACAAGCTCAACCAAAGTTTTTCTTTCTACTTACGGTTAACTCACTTGTTGTAGATAAATCCTCCTGGAGAAACTCCATGAACGTTCTCCGGTCGTGAGTTGTTTATGCTAATTGCTGGACCGGATGTGCTTCCCTCTCCCTAGCCTGAGGCTAGCCTGAGGCTGTAGACCGAGGTAAAATATATATATATATATATACATATTTAACCGTTCGGCTAATCTGCCCCCGCCTAAGGCGAGCCTAACGTGTTAATGTTATGTAATATTATGTAATAATTTCCATGTGAAATTCCTGAGCCTGCCGTGGGCTGCTGCGGCTCCTCCTCCCGTCTGCAGGTAGTCCGTCGCCGTCAGTGTCCTCTCCGCGCTAATGGCGAGCAGCCAGAGTTTCATCTACATACGCAATTCGCCGACGAGCGCGCTTATAGGCCTAAAGTTTCCCTACGTCCATAAGTTAGGTTATTTCAACTAGCTGGCTGTCCCCTTCGCATTTCGGTATATTAATTGTGTTACTGAATAATTCTAGAAGTACGCGTACGGCTAGGGATGCCGCCGCTGTCACTGATAATCAGTTCTAAGTTAATGTCGTTAATTTCCGCCCTAAAGTAACACTACGTTAAATTCTGTTATAGTTTGTCATTATATTCCCGCAGATGGAGTAAGTAACGGCATAAGGCCTACTTAGGCTTAAGGCCCTTAATTACATATAAAGCAATCGAATATCAGGTTTTCTATAGCGGTTAATCTACAATAATACTGGAGGATAGTAAAGAATGCAAGAAACGTCTCAGTCCACCTTCACAAGAGCTCACGACTTTATTCTTACCATAACTAACAAGGATACCAGCGAAATATGCATACCTATTTAAGGCGCTAATAACTCCCTTTCCCTCCCATGTGATTTGATTACATTAGTTTTAGAATTTAGATGATAAAAAGACCAAATATCGGCTAGAATGACAGAGCGTGAATAAACACTTCTGCCGGGTCAGGCCCCGAACGCCCGACCTTCTTTCGTTGCTTAGCTAGTCGCTAAGCAACGCTTTACCCCCGCGAACCGTCGCGTGCACATGCGGAAGCAATTTGCGCGCCCGTTGGACGAGTGCGCAAATTGCTCAAGGCGAGTAGACACGCCCACTTCACTTATATATATATATATATATATGTCTCTGTGTATCTGGGTGTTTTTTTATTTATTTATTTAGTGAAACCCTCAGTTAGCCCGCCCCAATTTAACGCAAATTCGGACTTAGAAAATCGGACATAGAAAATGTGGACAATATTCTATGCAAAATAAAAGCCTAGTGGACTGTCATTTTGCATAGAATATTACTTTTTATTTAACGAAGTAATAAAAGCACATTCTCACTTTAAATAAATGTCAATCTTGCATGCAAATATTTGTATCCTCCTATTGAATTCCAGAGAAATAAAAACCTCTCATCACCTCCTACTGTGTGATAAGAGTAAACCACTACTACAACTGGCCAGCATTGAAAACAAGCCCGAGCACTGGAGTTTACATGCTATGGACAGTATAAACCAAGCATTTAAAAAAAAGGGGGGGAAAAAGGTGATTAAGCTGGTTTGGGACGTAACTGCCATGTCCATTGCTTTATCCTGCTTGTTCTGTCAGGACATATGTTATTCTGGGTACACCAGAGCGTCAGTAGGAAAACACTTCCTACTGTTGCATGTGTAACCTTATTTTAGAGGACCATGACTAGTAATATCATTTTCCTACAAGGTTGTATGGAAAAACACTGAATTTGAAGTCCCATATGTTGTTTGGTGTCCCCTTTCATTGTGTTATGTCCACAACCAAAATTGGGAAGAGTATAATTTTCCTGTGTAGATTTCTTTATAGTACATTTCTGTGAAAATTAATTGTGTTACGCAATAATTTTTCTGAAATAATTGCTGTTATTAATAAATCATATATTACCTCCAAAGTTGGGGCTGGCTAGTCAATTAGTTCTTGTCATTTTGACAAGATGGTAAACTCAACTATCTTTTCTTTCATGTTACTAGTATACTTTATAGTCTAGAGTTGGGTACTCAGCAATAAAAATAGTGAAATACACAATATTAATTTGTAACCCTCGGTCAGACATTGGCTCCATTTACTATGAAAAGACCCTTATAAATATGTTCCTCACCAACTCCCTCATCCTGTGATACCCTATCTCCAGCGTAACGACAATAACCACCCCGACCTCTGCGGGCAGGCAGCAGCGCTGCTGATGCGGATTCCGAGGGACACCAGTTTGCCAGGGACACTTCCCTTCAAATGCATTGTTAACTGCCGTGAGCAAATCTTCATACAGAAGAAGTCAAATATCTCCCAAATTACACCATCTAGAAACAAATCGTTTGGTACACATATAGAAAACATCTTTACCATAAAGACTATATTAAATTTATAAGGTTAGGGTTCTTGAATTCTATTATTTTTGAATAAAACTAACGTTTTGCACTGCGCATAGCGTCAAACTCAAGGCATTGTCAATGGCCGTAAGCAATCTTCATACAGAAAATACACAAGAAGTCAAATATCTCTCAAATTACACCATCTAGAAACAAATCGTTTGGTACACATATAGAAAACATCTTTACCAAAAACATTGTATTAAATTTATAAGGTTAGTGATGATGCTGTTCGATTTTGACGCATGTGCAGAAGCGATGTGTCCCTCGCAAACTGGTGTCCCTCGGAATCCGCAACACTGCCCCTGCCTGAATCCGTAACACTCGCCCTTTTCTTGTCCCTGTCCTTGTCCTGCATGGCCGTGTGTTCTGCACATTCACAGCATTAGAGACTGTGCACACTTCTGTGTGTGAGGAAGCCATAGTGGGTCGCCTATGGGTATGGCATGGGTGTGAGGAGCCGTATGTGTGAATGGGGGTTAGGAGGTAGACGTGGCTAGACGTTGGCGTCAGTGTCCATGTGTAAAGGCTAGGGCTCGAATCTGTGGTTGTGTAGGCAGGCTAAAATGAAATCAATACAGACACAGAGAAAGGAAGAGTATGAAGTGTAAAGGAAGAGAGAGAGTCAAACCCTCCGGTTTATTATTTATATGGTTTCCAACCTTAACCATGAGTGTGGTGATCCTACCCAGCGGGGGCCGTATTCATGACCTCGGGGGTAGGGCTCTAACCGAGGGTAGTGGTATCCCCCCCGGCTAACGGTGGAAAATCCGTATTCATGAGCGTGGGGTAGTGCTACCCTGGGGCTTTACCTGGGGGTACCCTACCCCAGTTTCGACTCAGGGGTAAGGGACTATCCCGAGGGGTTAGTGAGCCTGTGTGGGTCTGAATCTATTCAATGCGATCATATTTGATAGATTTAAATACGCAATAAGTGAAATTTATTCAAATTAACCCTAAATCCGGAGCGAGATTAACGCTGATGCCGTAACTGCCGCGATATTAATATTTTCGAATCGACGAGTGTAAAGTAAACAAATCGCCGCCGCCGCAGCGACGTCGATATCCATACTGTCAACGTCAAGTAAAAATGGCCGCCGCCGTCGCCGCCGAATCGGCGGGAATTTCTTATGCCAAAATCTATTAAATGCTGTCATATTTAACAGAATTACATACGCAATAAGTGAAATTTTATCAATTTAACCCTAAATCCGAAGCGAAATTCACGCTGCTGGCGCAAAGGCGGCGATATTAATATTTTCGAATCGACGAATGTAAACAAAGCGAATGGGTAGCTATCCGCACCGGCTAGAACATTGGTGAATACCGATTGACCTACTTAACCGCCGCCGTTAAACCGCGGGATAGCTACCCAACGGATAAGCCTACCCTCTGGATAAGCGTACCCCGAGCTCATGAATACAGGCCCAGAGGGGGAGTGCCCTTACACCCAGCCCTGCCAGCATCATTATGTCTATTTACATCCCACACAGGCACCACCAGCACGTACACATATATATATACATACATGCGCTTGGTCACGTACACCTGATCAGTAATAAAACATTTGCATTCCCCCCGATGCCGTAAATCGGAATATTTTACAGGTGTGTGCAGGTGTGGGCCACAGGCGTGGGTGTGACCCTAGATAAAGATCACCCCGTACTTCGTGAATTATTTGAGTAATAGACTGTATTTACCAAGTTCATTTCTCCCATTATAGTGTATTAATAAACTAACTTTGTAGTTAATACCCCTGTCACACTATGACGTAAGGAGGTAACGTAAGCTGATGTAGGTGACGTTTCGTCATTAGGTTGAGGTACGTCGAGTTACGTCATGCTTACGTTAGACTGACGTCAATTTACATCGAGTTATGTCAGGTTATGTCGAGTTATGTCAATGTTTGGGAGATGTTGAAAACTTTTGACGTAGCTCGACGTGATGCTCTGACGTTTGGGTGATGTCACACTCACGTTACGCCAACGTTAGACGTGCGGGAGGGATGCATCGGCTACGTTAGATCGACGGTGCGTTACATCATAGTGACGCACAGGGAAGAGGACTTTGCGTCTCACGGCGGCGACGTTGGACTGACGCCAGCCTCTCGTTTGGTCGACGTCGACTCACTTCGGGGAAAACGGTTGTATCGGGCATGACAACATTAAGTGATGCTAAGCAGCCGCTACTGTCACGCTAGGCTGACGTCGCGCGCTGGGATTTCGCAAGCCTCACGTTTACATAAAAAATCATTCCTTTGACCTATCGCATTGGCATGATGCTATACCGTTACGCTCACGTCAACTACGCGGCATTCACGTCCCGAATTTGCATATTACGCCAAGATTTTGTACGTGTTAAATTTATTTTCACGTTGTCCCTACGCTGGCATGTTATGTCGTACTGTGACAGGGCTATTACTGGTCAAATATCGACTCTGGACAGTGTAGGCCTATATAGGAGGTTTCGATGCCAGTTGTGCTTCGTTTTTTCCCTCGACCGGACGTTGTGACTGAATAGATTACATCACCATTCCAGCGGCGCGGTGCATTGTGGGATACGTGGAAGAAAAACAAACCCATGAGAAGGACATGGCACATGCTAATACACTGAGTGAAGCTATGAAATGTGCTAGTTTCAGTTTGATACATAGAATACCAACTAAAAATATATATATAATAAATTAAGATATTAATCTTTTAGTTTTATCCAGCATTGCATTTACATCAATATAATTAGCACAAATGGGCACTCAGACTAGTGTTAGCCATAGCCAGAGTCAGTTTTACTTATTTTATTCATGTTTTTATTAAGGTATACCTCCCTTATGTGAGGTATACCCGGCGACTTTAATATTTAGAACAAGAATTAATAATAGTGATGTGGATATCAGCCTTAAAGTCGCCTGATATACCTCACCCAGAAACAAACGAATCCAGCATCAAAGGCTCTCCAAACATAGCGTTGCTTAGTTTGTTCAGTTCATGCAACTGAACATGTGGGAGGAGAATGTTGAAGCATGTGTTGTATGAATGACATCATAGGTGGGATTCCCTCATCACATGACCTAGAGGGGTTCCCCACACACAGGGGAAGCCATGGCAACCACCAAGATGGCAGCCACAGAAAGCTCTCAATCCAACTTTTAAAGTCTATTACTCTACATGATTTAATTAATTATTCACACAAAAAGTAGCTGGTTATGAGAAATAAACATTTGAACTTTATATTTAGCATTTTAGATTGCACATTCTAACATTGTTCTCTATATAGTTGTCTAAAAGCCTTGTCAGTGCTGCTGGACTAACTACAACACAACAGGAACAACCAATTTCAGCACTCTACACCCACATATACTTATTTACTTACGCCTACCGCCCAACTTTGGGCATAGGCCACAAACAAGGGCTCTCCAGTTATCCCGGTCCTGGGCCATCTTCTCCAGCTGTCTCCATGTATGGCCAGACCTCTTCACATCTGCCTCCAGGTCATGGTGCCAACTGTTCCTTGGCCTGCCTCTCTTCCTTTTCCCCTGTGGATTCCAGGAGAGGGCATGTCTTGCGGTGTTGGATGCAGGCTTGCGAAGGGTATGGCCAACCCATCTCCAGCATCTCCGAAGGATCTCCTCCTCAACAGGCTGCTGTCCTGTTCGCTGCCATAGTTCCAGGGTACTGATGGTGTTTGGCCAGTGTACTCTTAGGATTTGTCTCAGACAGGTGTTGATAAAGGACTGGATTTTCTTCATGGTGGTGACTGTCGTTCTCCAAGTCTCTGCACCATACAGAAGAAGAGGCTTTACCATGGAGAAAAATATCCTGATCTTGGTGTTCCTAGGCAGCTCCGAGGATCCCCAGACATTCTTCAGCTGATGGAAAGCTGCCCTTGCCATTCCAATCCGAACCCTCACATCAGCATCTGTCCCTCCCAGCCTGTTGACCACACTTCCAAGATAGGTGAAGCTTTCCACTTCCTCTAGTGCTTCTCCCTCTAGTCTGATGGGGTTGTGTTGTCATTGTTAATTTTGAGGATTTTGCTCTTCCCTTTGTGTATAGTGAGGCCAAGGCATGCTGAGTGAGTTGCGATGATACCCCCAAATATACAGTTGCATAAATTGAAAAGCTGCAAAGGTATGATTGGAGAGCATTTGTCGGAGTACGGTTCGTGTCTCAGCAGCCTATACCGGTGTAGCAGGAAATCGCAAACCCTGTAAACCGCAAACCCCCACTTTTGATTTCCTAGGAAATCGCAAACCCATATACGATATATGGGCATGGGGGGTTTGCTATTTCCTAGAAAATCACATATCCCCCCTGGACCTCGCAAATCCCCCCATGTTTGGCAGTCTTAAAGCAGGCACTTGTGCTTTGTGCAGGTTTGTTTTGCTTTTAAAATCCCCACAATGCACTGTGACGCTGGAATTACGAACTGGTCTACTGTAAAAATGTTATTTATGTAAGCATGATTAAGCCACATTTATTTTGATATAAGGGGGATCGCTCAAAAGATGGATTAATTGATTATTTTTAATTTCATGCCTCTCACAGAAACGGCCATATTCACTGTGATCACTCAATAGAAGGATAGCGGAACAGGTCAATTTGTGTCAAAGATACTAGACTATACCATGAAGAAAAGCCAGTACAACTATCTGTATCTTTACGTTTTCAGCACATGAGTGGTCGGAATTACAAACTGGACTATCGCAAAGATGTTTTCATTAGGATTAATCCATCTTGATCCTCCTTGAATCCATTTTATCCACCCAGATCTGGTAGAAGTTCAAAATCAAACATGTAGCTGCCATGCTTGGAGTGATAAATGCTACAAAGCATGGGGTGTTTGCGATTTCCAGGGGGGGTTTGTGATTTCCTAGTAAATCGCAAATCCTGGGTGTGCAATTTCCTGTCACACCGGGTCCTTTTAAAGTGACTGATTGTTTTGTGTGGAATTGTATGTTTCTAAGCTCAAAGTGTTTAACTACGGCTAGTTTTGTCTTAGTTATATTCATCAGATCATTATATTGCATGTGTGCATACATGTTCATGCCAAATTATTATGTATTTCTATTAATTTTGAATCAAATGGAAGTTTTGCCCTACGCGTATCGGCAAACTGAATGGCCGTATGCATTTGCTTTGCTGTCAACGCCGTTTTCAGCATATGCGCAGTCGGAACAGTGATCTTGTCTATTGGTAGAGTGCAAGCCTCCTGTGGGGGGATTGGGAGTTTGATTCCCAGTCGAGTTAAATCAATAAATGACTAAATTGATTTTTGTTGCTTCTTAGATTGGCACATGGCATTATGCCTAATAGGATATGATAAGGACTGGTTAGCTCAGTGTCGGGAATACCGGGTGACATGGCCTATTCGGTAGAGCATGGGCCTCGCATGTGGCAGGTCAGGACTTCCGTTCCCGGTCGAATCAAACCAATGACTTTAAAATTGGTACTTGCCGCCTCCCAGCCTGGCACTCGATATTAATAGTATAGGGCAATGATTGGTTAGCTCAGTGTCAGGATAATGTGACTGAGTCGGATATCAGGCCATGGTTCCAGCAGCTTGATTTCCCAGAGGGCAGTGCTATAAAGTTGCCATCAGTGCATAGTGTCCCAAGTTGGTGCCAGTCCTGATATAACCTTAGATGTTGCTAGGACATAAAACAACAAGAAACAATCAGTGTCGGGATAATATGTGACTGAATGGGTCATGGTGATGGCAGCCTGATTTCCCAGTTGGGCAGCACTATAAAGTTGCCATCAGTGTGCACTTTTCATAAGCCGGTGCCCATAGATGCCAGGATATAAAATTCCAACAATCAACCAACTAACCAAAGTTTCCTTTTTACTATTAGGCCTAATTAAGCTTCTTCCCCACATGCAGTTCAGATCTAGATCTAGATCTAGATTACAAATAAATTACTAAATTGATTCTTGTTGCTTCTTAGATTGGCACATGGCATTATGCCTAATAGGATATGACAAGGACTGTTAGCTCAGTGTCGGGAATACCGGGTGACATGGCCTATTCGGTAGAGTACGGGCCTCGCATGTGGAAGGTCGGGACTTCCGTTCCCGGTCGAGTCAAACCAATGACTTTAAAATTGGTACTTGTCGCCTCCCAGCCTGGCACTCGATATTAATAGTATAGGGCAATGATTGGTTAGCTCAGTGTCAGGATAATGTGACTGAGTGGGATATCAGGCCATGGTTCCAGCAGCTTGATTTCCCAGAGGGCAGTGCTATAAAGTTGCCATGAGTGCATAGTGTCCCAAGTTGGTGCCAGTCCTGATATAACCTTAGATGTTGCTAGGAAATAAAACAACAAGAAACAATCAGTGTCGGCATAATATGTGACTGAATGGGTCATGGTGATGGCAGCCTGATTTCCCAGTTGGGCAGCACTATAAAGTTGCCATGAGTGTGCACTTTTCATAAGCCGGTGCCCATAGATGCCAGGATATAAAATTCCAACAATCAACCAACCAACCAGAGTTTCCTTTTTACTATTAGGCCTAATTAAGCTTCTTCCCCACATGCAGTTCAGATCTAGATCTAGATCTAGATTACAAATAAATTACAAGTTCAAATAATAAAAATATTATGTATCCGGGGTTTTCACGCATCGCCGAAAATCTTGATTTTATATTTTGAATTTGAGAACCTTCGAATGGTCTTGGATTTACCTATTTGTTCTTTAGTGTTCTTACGCATGGGGTTGGAAGGCGGTGTCATGGTTTGAAAGGGTAGGCCTACCCCGTTTAAAACTAAATTTCTGGCTTGCTTCTGTCTGTAGAGGAGCTGAAGCAAGGATCCCTTCAGGAATCATTGTAGTGAATATGGTATGCTTGATAGTAGCCTATTATAATAATAATAAAATATTTATTTCCACATGCTCAATGTACACACAAATTGATATTTTTATCAGTAATTTTTTCACATGAAAAAGGAGAAAGCAGAAGTACAATACTTATTGTGAAAGTACGACGTCTGAACACTTTGACTTCTGGATACTGAATGCTTTATTCCCCATCCAGGGTCCTAAACCGCCAGCACCCTTTGTCTATGTCATCATCTCATTTACATATCCTTTGTTCTCCACACATGTCTGGAGGTCTTTTATGCATATATCACATCGCCCCTCAAAGTATTTCTGAGACATGAAATATCTCAAAATCGTCATACAAGTCTACATGTTTAAAATACAGTGCAATACAATAATTCAAGAAAATATCACGGGTACTTAGCTTTTACCACAGGTTTAGCAAATGTCCGAGTGCACTATGTCACTGACATCCTTTGAAATGTCCGTCTACTTAGTCTCCTATACAACATAGTGTCTGGCTTGACATAATAACAATATAGTATGACTCAATAAACAATATAGCTTAAACTAACATGCACATGTGTTTATGTGTGAATACAGTGTCCAACTGACTAACTTATAGGTCTAACCTGACTGAGGTCTAATCACGTGACCTGACCTAGTTAGATTAACCACATTGTTTACATTTGAATACGACGTCGGCACACTTTGTGCCTGCCCGACTAGCTCGGGCTGCCTCCCTTCTGTCGCCCTTATAATCTGAACCCTGTTCCTGTACAACATATTCCCTGACTCGTTCAAAATTTGATATTCTCTTCCCATACACCCTAAATTACACCTTTCTTCCAGTCCCCTGCTTGATTCTTATACGTGACGCTGTCACCAGTTCTCATTTGCTTGTGCGCCTTGCCGCATTTCTTGTCATGACAACTTTTCTGACTCTTCTGTCGTTTCGCTGTCTGTGCTTTCTTTGGGTTTTGCGTTTCGGGTACTAAATCTTCTTCTCCCATCGGCAACCTCCCTCTCAGCCTTCTGCTCATGAGCAGCTGAGCCGAAGATGCGTTCAAGACGGGCAATGGAGTGTTCCTATAATTTAGCAAAGCTAACTGAAAGTATGTCTTCGTATCTAAGCATTTCTTTAACATGTTCTTGATTGTCTGCACAAATCTTTCGACTTGGCCGTTGCTTCAGGGGTACTCCGGCCTCGAATACGTGGCTGTAAAACCATAGTGTTTTGCAAATTCCTTATACTCGTGGCTCTTAAACTGCGGACCGTTGTCCGCAATCACTTCTGACATGTGTCACACCGACTGACTTTTTCCTCAATTTGTTTGTTTATGTTAGGCCAGAACATGCAGTCACGTGCAAACTGCTTGGACTTAGTGATCCCCAAGTGCATCTCATGCAATGCTTCAATCATTTCACCGCGGAGCTTTGGAGGTACCACAACTCTATTGCCTTTCATAACTAAGTTGTTTTCTCCCATTAACTCATCTTTGTAGGGAATGTACTGTCTCAGACAATGAGGTGTTTGTATGCGTGTAGTGTCCCACCCACTTTCAATATGCGTTATCAACATGGACATGGACACATCATTTTCCTACTCTCGGACAATTTTATTTAACAGACTGGATGATGGCCTGTCCACTGCAGCGATGCTGAGTGTATCATCAAATAGGTCAGCATGACCTACAATGGCACTGTGTGCTCGGGACAACGTGTCAGATGTTCGGCTCGCAAACTGTGGTTGTTGCTCGGGGTGGAAATGTTCGTCGACACACCAGACTGCACCTCCTCGACGCGCACCAACAAGTTCACCACAACACAAGCCTGCTTACTCAGAATGGGTTGACAGTTCCGCACCACTTGAAACTTGAAGTCTCTGCCATCGATCCCGATTACTGCCTCACCGTCCGGGGTGATCCGATGCCCCGAAAAAAAGTCAAAAGCGAACAGCGGGTGTTTGTCAACTGCCTGGGTGCAACTCTGTTGAAGATGTTCCTGGGCAGCACGTTTGCCGCCGTCCCCGTGTCAAGCTTTAACTTGACTGGATGACCGTTCCCTCCCATGGTCGCATACCAGAGTTCCTCATCACTTTCAGTGCTGCGGTCGATGGCACCGACAAACAGATCCGTTGTCAACACATTGACTTCCGCAGATCCAGGTCTTGCTCAGCATTGTGAGGGTCGGGCTCTTCCACGGTCAATTTGTTGACTCTGCCCAGCCTGCTCCGGCAGACCTTCCCGAAGTGCCCGACCTTCTTGCAGGCAATGCACGTCTTGCCTTTAGCTTGGCAGACTCCCCAGCGGTGTTCGTATCCACAGTTCAGACAGTGGATCTTGAACTCGCATGCACCAGCGCCGCCAGCTTTCGAAGATGGTGACTTCCAAGATGGTGGCCCAGACGGATGAACCACTGGTGCACCAGTACATGCAGTCACATATCTATTTCAAAAATTGATTTCCTTGAATTCAACGTCTGATTTCTTGTCCTCCAACTGATCAGAACTGAACTCACTGAGCTCGCACATGTTTATGCACTTTTCCAACGTTAGGTCGGCTGTCTGTAGCATTTTGTCTCTCAAATTTGTGTTCTTTATGCCAGCCACCAACCGATCGCGCAAAAGTGACTCATCCACAGGTCCATACTCGCAATCTTTCACTCTGTCTCTTAACGCAGTAATATACGTGGACATGTTCTCAGTAGCTTGGGCTGGTGTTCTCAGTGTCAGGATAATGTGACTGAGTGGGATACCAGGTCATGGTGCCGGCGGCCTGGTTTCCCAGTGGGACAGCACTATAAAGTTGCCATGAGTGCGCACTGTCACAAGTCGGTACTCGTCCTGATATGACCTTAGATGTTGCTAGGACATAAAACAACAACAAACAAACAGTAGCTTGGTTATGAGAATTAAAGCGGTAGCGTGTTATTATTAAGTTGCATTTACCGGTACAATATGCTTGAAACGTGTCGGTGAGCGGTCCGATCTTGTCTCGCTCAGCGAGCGCGATGGAGATATTGGCAAAAACCTTTTGTGCTTCTTCGCCGGCGACGTGAAGAAAGATACAGCATTGTACTTGTTCTGTCTTCATTATGACACCTGCAGCCGTGGCATATATACCATACGCCCTGATCCATGTCTTCCAGTTCGATTGTGCGTTGTTGCAGAGGATAAGCTGTCTTGGCAGCCTGAGACCCGGCAGTGTGTTAGTGGGTGGCATTCTTCCCATCTGATACCATGTGAAAGTACGACGTCTGAACACTTTGACTTTGACTGAATGCTTTATTCCGTCTAGGGTCCTGAATCGCCGGCACCCTTTGTCTATGACGTCATCTCATTTACATATCCTTTGTTCTCCACATGTGCCTAGATGTCTTTTATGCATATATTACACTTATGAGGTGCTTTCCCCATTTAAAAATAACACAGATACATTACTTATAACATAGAAATAATAAATAGAAAAATAAAAGTTAAATGCATATAAACATTCATACATACATAAAACAAACCTACATACATACACATATACATACATACACATACATACACATACTTACAGCTACATACACCTACATATACACACATAAATATACATACATACACATACAGACTTACAGTAAACATGGCGCCGATGACACATGCAGTGTAGGAGGCTCCGTAAAAATAGTGTGGATTACAAAAGAAAACACAGTGCTAATTACCAGGAAAATGCAAAAAGGCGTAGCCCTAAGCACTAAGACCCACAGAAATGATGCCAATGATGCATTACTAGGATAATAAGGAGGAAATCCGAACAAAAAACGCATGTAACTTGGACGTTTCACGCGGATGTGACACTGACACTATAGTGACTGTGGATACACACATGTCCGATACTACACGCCGTATTCAGCTCTCACAGCTAAGTACCAACTGTGTAGATTTCATGGCCCTGTGCCAACAATTACTATTGATGTATGTGTAGGTGTGATTACTAATGTATTAATAACTCTAAAACCGCTGTGAATTGAGTGAACTGATAGAATCCCCTATTATCACTCACCCCTGTGGATACGCATGTGTGTGATGCTACACGTCATATTCAGCTCTCACAGCTAAGTACCAACTAACTCTAAAACCGCTATGAATTGAGTGAACTGATAGAATCCCCTATTATCACTCACCAGCACTAAATACAACAGGTTTGCCCGACCATTAAAAAATGGCGACAGCCGCTGTAGAGAACTAACACTGACAACAAAATACATTACTAGGATAAGAAGAAGGAAACTGCACTACGGTAGTGTTCTTATTCGCACGTAACTTGGACGTTTCACATGGATGTGACACTGACACTATCGTGACTGTGGATATGCACGTGTGCGATGCTACACGTCGTATTCAGCTCTCACAGCTAAGTACCAACTGTGTAGATTTCATGGCCCTGCGCCAACAATTTTACACTGCAAACAGCATGCGTGACCTTTTACTAAAGTAAAACAGGAAAACGTTTTAGCCTTTTTGGGGGCAGCTGGTTTGTACCACCTCATATAGGTTTTTAAACTAATTCAATCAGTGAATAATACCATCATTTAGAAAATGTTGGCAGCCGCTATAGGGAACGATCAGGTGATAAAAACCACCGACAAGACGACAATCCCCCAAAATAGTAACAACTTCAAAGAAAAAGTCATTGCTATGATACTAGGAGAAAATGGCTAAAAAATAATCAAGGACTGGATAAAAAAAGAAATGAGCCAGCTTCAGTCCAAACCGTCCGTGACGAAACTGGAGGAAGGCACCGGGACGGACACAGAGAACACGGAAAAGAACGTAAAAACATCCAAGGACACAATCCAAAGCCTTAGAGATGAACTGAACAAACTACAAACGGCGTACAATAGCCTAACATTAGAATGCGCCTGGTACAAGGCAAACTACATGAGCAACAAAAGTCTAACACAAAACGGAAAGGATCAAAACAAAAGGGATGACAATGCAACAACGCAGGAAAAAAACGCCTTACCACAGCCAGCAGAAGAGAACAAAAAGCTAAACATAATCGTGTACGGCGTCCAAGAAAAGGAAGGTGAGTCAATAGAAAGCACAGTATCAAACATACTGGAAAAAGCGGAATGTTCCTTCGACTGGACAGTGGTAAAAAAAGCCTATAGACTGGGGAACAAAAATAAGAAAAGAACAACGAATGTAGAATCAAACAAACAAGATGGCGGACAGGAAGAAAGGGTCAATGAAGACCAGGTGGGAGACCCCACTGATGACACAAAAAACCCACACAAGGAACCCAGGCCGAGAGGGATAACAATCCACCTTGAAAAAGAAAGCCAAAAACGGGAACTATTCAGAAATAAGCAAAAACTGACCAATGAACAAAAATCTAAGAACATCACACTCAGGCCCGACAGGACTGAAAAGGAAATGCTAGACAAGAAAACAGTACAGCAAATGTACACACTGGCCAGAGAAAAAAATGAACAGACCATGGCCAGAATGAGAGGAAAAGACTTTGAAATTGAAGGAAAAGTATACAAACCATCGGAATTCGGGAACATAACTGTTGAAGGAATAAACCCAGAAGCAGCAGCAACAAGAACGCAGAGCTGGGGAATTTCCTTCCAGGGACACAACTCCCCTTACAGCAATCTATACGAGTGCAAAATTAAAGGAAAAGATGGTAAAACCTACAGCTCAGCAAAGCAGTACTACTGCTCGGTTATGGCTAAATACCACAATAAGTTCGATATCACGCAACTTATTGAGGCAACGAACAACCTATACACCATCAAGGCTATCGGGAAAAAAGTATGGAGATCGCCAGAGTGGATAAAAACCAATGAAAAAGTGATGGAGGACATTGTAATGGCCAAATTCACACAAAACGAAGACCTAAAAGAGGAAATCCTGAACGCACCTGGGAAAGCCTTCAGGGAATGCACGAGATGCCCTTACTGGGGCACAGGATTATTTCTTCAAGACGCAAAGGCAGGAGAAACGATCAAACCGGGATACAAAAACAAAATGGGTGAAATCCTCAAAAAAACAAGAGACAACATCCGGGCTAACTGCCAGAAATCAAGGTAAGTGCCAAAGTTAATAGAAAAATAGAAACATTGTTAACAATAATAATAATAAAAATGATATAATAAAACAGGATAAATTAAACCCAACTGAAGCTTATGCCATACCTGCTACGAGGCGGGCGTAAGCATAAACGGAGAAACTTTTACGACACGCCCAGAGAATGAGCGAAATTTGTCGTTATGCTATAGAAATTAAGAAAATGTACCCAAACTGATCATGTTGAAATGGCTCTGTTAAGAACCATAACATAATTTGCCACAATAAATCCTTTAATAATTATTCAAAGTCTACCGAATCGGATTATTTTAATTGTAAAATAAAATAATATCGGAATATATATATACTCAGCGGCCATCTTACTAATGCTGCACAGGAACAGTAATGTGACCGCATGCACTGGGGGCGCAAGCACCGACAGCAAATTAAGGTAGGTGACCACATAATGCAGGCTGAGTAGTTTTAAATACAAATCCCAATTCCACACTAAAAACCACCTCCAGCGCAAACAGTTATTTCGACCTGACTGTCGCACAAATATGGTGGAAGAGATTGATTGTAGACTAGGCAGAGGCATGCATTTTGCCCATCTAAAATGCCAAAGTGCCTACAACAAAATTGACAGCATTAAACTACACTTAGATATCTGTAAATTTGATGTGTTAACACTATCAGAAACATGGTTTCATGAACTGCATAGTGACCAACTACTAGAAATTGGTGGGTACAGGCTTGTGAGAGAGGATAGAAAAACACTGACCAATGCACAAATACAAAAGCGGGCTGGAGGAGTTGCAATATACACAAAAAAATACCTAAACTCCGAACATAAGCCATTACAAGAAGCAAACAGATCAGACACAAATATTGAACTGGTATGGACACTCAGAAAAAATGAGAAACAAGCTAATATAGCTGTAGGGAGTCTATATAGACTGCCAAATGGAAACATCGAAGACTTCATCGCACAACTAGAGACATCCCTAGAAAGTGTGTCGAAACTGATGAAGGCGGAGATATTCTTACTAGGGGATTTCAACATAAACTACAAAACAAACAACAAAAACAAACACTCACTAGAGAACTTAATCAAAGGCAGAGGGTTAAAGCAAAAATTGAGTGAGCTAACAAGGCTTGGAGAAAACAGCTCGATAATAGACCTAATAATAACAGACTCAAATCATACCCACACCTCAGGAACAAGAAACTGGGGCATTAGCGATCATGAATTGATATATGTTACTAGAAAGAAAATAAAAACAAAAAACAAAAACTACTCCCCGTATGGGTAGATCATACAAAAACTACACAAAAGAGGCACTAGAAACTCATCTGAAAGAGAAAATTAAATTGCCATTTCCAACTGAGATAGGTGTAAATGACCAATGGAACTATATCATTGGGGAAGTCAAAAAGCATCTGGACACTACCTGCCCAATAAAAAAACTTAAAATCAAAAACAACCAAGACCCATGGGTAACCCCAGAATTAATCAACCTAATTATGGACAAATATAAAACAGGCAAATTAGCAAAAGCAAGCGAGCGACTACTAGACATAGAAAACTACCACAAAGCAAGAAATCATAGCTAGAAATCAGTGAGAAAAGCCAAAAGACGGTACATTGTCAAACAAGACCAGCAATGGGGAAAAAACTCACACAAATTCTGGAACAATGTGAAAATACTAATACCAAATAATAAAAATAAAGAATGGATTACCCTTTACAACAACGAGGGGATGGAAATCAGCAACAACGATACTGCTAATATAATGAACAAACATTTTTCTACCATAGGCAATATACTATCCAAACAGTTCAACACAAACTGGACCACGAAAGCGCAACAATTAAACACAGACATTGGAGGTTGCACAACCACAATAAAAGAGATAAGTGGGCTCATGAAATCAATTGATTGCAACAAGCCTTCGGACATTGAAAATACCTCAAGTATAGTATTGAAAGATGCATTTGGATGCATCCCAGATGTTATATGTGAGCTATACAACAAATCGTTCACAGAAGGTACTTATGTGGACTGCTGGAAACTAGCCAAAGTAACACTACTCCACAAAGGAGGGGATAAACAGGTACTGGGAAACTATAGACCAATCTCCATACTCCCACTGCCTGGTAAACTAATGGAAAAAATAATGCATAGACATATTATGGACCACCTAAACGAACACAAAATATTAAACAGTAAACAGGGCAGTTTCAGAAAATACCATTCGACAATAAAAACAATTGCTAACTTAATAACTGATATTGCAAACAGTATCAATTAAAAGAACCTAGTGGGTGCAGCGTTCATAGACTTCAGCAAAGCATTTGACATAGTGGACCACCCTATCCTAAGGAGCAAACTAACCCAAATGGGAATAACGGGAGTAACAGGAAAATGGGTAGCGAGCTATCTAGAAAACAGAAAGCAATGCACCCCAGTAAATGGATCCATATCCATTGAGGAAAAGATAACTTGTGGAGTACCCCAAGAGTCAGTCCTGGGGCCACTTCTCTTCCTCATATATATATTAACGATCTAAACAACTGGCTAGAAATTGAAAACATCCAACTATATGCAGATGACACTGTGGAATATGCTGCAGGCAAAACAACCGAAGAAATAGAAACGAAACTGAATCTAACACTAACAAAACTAATCGAGTGGTGCCAACTAAATAGGATAACCATAAACAACAGCAAGTCAAAAACAGTACTATTTGGTACCAGGCTAACAAGAAACGAGAAAATAAAGTGTCTTCTGGGAAACACCGAACTAGAACAAGTAGACAACTACCGATATCTGGGAGTGGATCTAGACAGACACCTAAATTATGACCTCTGCATAACAAATACTATAAAAAAAGTAAACCATAAAATATGGCTACTGGCTAAACTGAGATACTACATGACTGAAAGCATGGCAATTAAAATATATAAAGGCATGATCCTCCCCTACTTTGACTATGGCGATCTAGTATACATGGGAGGAAATACAAAACTATTAAACAAACTACAGGTGCTACAAAATAGAGCCCTCAAAGTATGCCTTCAGGTGAACAAAAGATATCCCACAATCGAATTACACAAAAAATGCAATGCAACACTACTAACGAGTAGAAGGGAAACACACCTCAAAATACTGGCACACCATTACACCACAAAACCAGGCTACACAGCAACCCCCCGTAGGGACACCAGGCAAATGGCAGCCTCAGTGTTACTGACAGCAATAAGTAACACCAAAATTTATGAGAGAAGTGTACTGGCCATGACGGCACATGCCTGGAATAATCAACCCACACAACAACGGGCAATCGAAAGCATGGACCACTATAAAAGGTCCTTAAAGAAAACATAATACACAACCACCTACTGAAGAAACAATATCTCACCTGATCTTGGGCGCAGTCACTGCTTGCTGTGTTCTGGCACAAAAAGCAAAAGACCGGCCAGAAAAGATGGTAGATATTACAAATACGGAAACTAGCCCTACTAAGTACTAAGGAATTCGAAATGACTATCACAATAGGGCGCAGTCCGTCTGGGTATGTGTACTGGCACAAACCAAAGCAGAACCAGGCAGGCCACAGTCATGCATCAGAATCACCCTGAAATACAAAATGGCTAACCATACAACACAGCCATCCCACCTAGTCGCAGTCCTGAAGGGTCCAGGGGTGTTCTGGCACACTGGTGTACTATCTAAAGACAGGGCATGGGTGAAAGGATGCTGTAACAAACCACAATGGGATGGGATCCTCTCACCACAGGCCTGAGTATGTCATCTGCGTTAGATTACATAGTAGGCTAAGTTTATCATATACAGGTTAGGGTAAAAAACTTGAAATTAAAAAAAAAAAAAACTAATATAGAAACTACTAACACCCAAAACGACAAAAGGTGGCCCGAGACAGATCAGGTAAAGACTCCTGAGTGCGGGACAAGACCAATCCAGTATCACAGCTGTCCAGCGTTGAAAACAAGCACCCTCACGGGAGCTTATACGTTATGGACAGAATAAAAAACTTGTCACAAAAAAAACAACAAAAAAAACAACAAAAAAAACATACATACATACATACATACATACACATACATACATGCACTAACAAGTTAACAAGCAATTAAAAAGTTCTTAAACATGGGTACAATCTCAATCAGGCAGAAATGTATGCACATGCACACAGTGAAAATCCCAGTTTTAAACCGGATTCCCTTTTAAAGTGCCTGTCACACATCACCAGATTGAGCAACGGACAGAATTGTCTAGTCCGGTGGTGTTCGGGCGTGATAAGTATCAAAATGTATTAAAATGTTGCGATATTGGGTCAAAGGCCGCTGGCCGAATGGACATGAAACGGACCTAAAACGGATATGAAATGGACATGAACGGATAGCCAACAAACGAAACAAACTCAAACCAAAAAAGAACCGTAGACGTCAGTCCGGTGGCATCCGTTCCAAGTTTTTGGGCATGTTCAAAACTTGTACGGACACAAATCGGACTATCAATGGACTTTGTTTAGTTTCTTTCTGTTTCCTCCAATCCGGTGATGTGTGACAGTTGCTTAAACTGCGACACCGGCCGAGGCAAAGTAATGACTAAAGCCGTGTTCACACGGGCAATGTAAATCGATTTGTAGAAAGCGACTTGCCTAGTTCGCCTCACATTTCTCGTGTGAACGGGCGTCTGAGTCGAATTAGGGCTGAATCGATTCACGTGATGCGGATACTGTAAACCACCTCGCGAGGTAGTTTACGTGAGGCGATTTCTGTGAATCGATTTATTTTGCCCGTGTGGATGCACTGAGGCGGATTAAGCACCTCACACGCATGCGCAGTCGATACCTTAGTGTGTTTACTTTCCGGTCGATCAAACGCGCATATTATATAATTTAGTCTATTAAACCGCTAGCTGTGCACAGATATTTTTTTCATCATTTATTTTTAGGGTTTCACTGCCCAGCAGAAGTTTTGACCGTTCCAAACCAATACGATTCATTAAATACATACCTAGGTCGAATCCACTCTCTCGTGGTGGCGCTGGTCAGACTGGACTTGCTCATGCGCAGATATCGACTTCCGGCCCAAGTCGCGCCCGTGTGAACGGGCAGCTAATTCGACTCCTGCTATCCGCCTTGGCTGAATCGCTTTAGATTTTGCCCGTGTGAACACGGCTTTAATAAAAAATATATTTGTTGCTATCTTGCCTGGCTAGATTATCAGACTGACCAAAAACCCACCAACATATATATAATGTTTAATCAAATGCTATTTTAAAGAGAAAAGGTTAGACATGCATATAGAATAATGCAATATAGGCCTAATATGATTACTCTATACATACCTCTAAATTTGGAATAACAGTGACAGCTTTTGTTGGTTCAGCTATGCCCATGGTAGGGAGTTAATGCAAAATTGTCTTTGTATTACTTAAAATGACATGTAAATATTCTAAGGTTAGAATAAACTACCTGACCATCCTTCAGTAGTACAACTTTGGTGGGTCATATTTCTTGGTTACTTGCATAATGTTACTTTTTAAATTTAAATGACAGTCCTACCAGCTATTGATGAAACAGCTGTGGTGGAAGGCATGGTTAGTACAGTGAAATACATATAATATATCAGTGCAATAAATACATGGTAAACTAAATAGCAATTTCCAGTAAAGTAAACCTTAATATTGGATTAAAACGGCCGAATAAGATCGAAATCCTCGTCCTGTTACTTTGTATAAACCTACAACTATTCGAAATCTATAAATATGAATAAATATAACAAAAATAAGTCCAAATTTGGATTTAAAGTAACATTAATGGCAAAATAATGCCAAAAATAAGAAGTTTAACAGAAACACGACGAAAAACGGCTGAATAAGACCGATATCGTCGTCATGTTACTTTATATAAACCTACAATATTTAAATATAAATAAAATGAAATAAAGAAATAAATTAATCCTAGTTTTGTATTAAAAGTAACATTAATGAGTGCATAAATGATGTATTGTATTCTCAATTTATAAAAATCTTCGAAATTCGAGACGCTACCCTGTTGCTAGATAATCTGCAATTTGTTTTAAATTGCTTGGCAACCGGGTTCGACCTGTCGACAGATACAGCAATAACTTGGAGTGCTTTTAGTTTATATTGAATCTCAAAACATTCCAAATGTATAAATATAAATAAATGAATACAAAATATACCCTAATTTCGAATTGAAACTAACATTAATGCCAAACATAAGAGGTTTTAAAAGAAATAGACAAAAACGGCCGAGAGAAGCCAAACGGTCCGAGCTCTGACACGTCCTTCCCCTAGCACGTTCCCGCACTTTTCAGTTCCCGGCAACTATCCAAATGATGATTTTTTTTATTTTTGTTGGTCCATTAGTTGTTTAAGCAGGGGAAATTTCAGTCATAGACGACTGGTCTTCCTCATTCCACTGCTGGTCAATAGAAAGCCCGAGCCTACACTTTTACCGACCCAAGGGATTTTTAACCTCCCACACCACATAAGCCGTGTTTACACGGGCGAGTTGCATGGTCCGATGGCGTTTGAATTTTTGTCTTATTTTTTAGATAAATATATCAAAGTGATCATTATGAGCTACTAATCATTAGTGTGGAGTCATTTTGATGAAAAGTGACTAGTTTTGAAGCAATTTGAGCTGAAAGAACCCAAAATAATTTCGACAAGCTTGTCAAAACTCCTGTGGCTATGACCTAGATGGTCAACTTACTGCCACCAGGGGATGTGAGATGACCTAGAAATCCTGGAACCTGACAGGGCTGTAGGTAGGTATTTCTGTTTGGGTGTGAACATTCTGGGGACGGATTGGTGCCATAAGCCGTGTTTACACGGGCAATGTAAATCGATTCGTAGAAATCGATTTGCCTAGTTCGACGCACATTTCGCGTGTGAACGGGCGTCTGAGTCGAATTAGGGCTGAATCGATTTCTGTGATCCACATACTGTAACCGCTTCTGAAAGTCGACTATGTGAGGTGATTTCTGTGAATCGATTTATTTTGTCCGTGTGGACGCGCTGAGGCGGATTAAGCACCTCACACGCATGCGCAGTCGACACCTTAGTTTGTTGACTTTCCGGTCGATCAAAAGTGCATATTATATAATTTAGTCTATGAAACCGCTAGCTGAGCAAAAATATTTTTTTCATCATTTATTTTAATGTTTTCACTGCCCAGCAGAAGTTTTGACCGTTCCAAACCAATACGATTCAGTACATACATATCTAGGTCGAACCCACACTCTCTAGTGTGGACATCGACAAACCCAAACTGGCGCTGGTTAGTATCGACTTGCTCATGCGCAGATTTCGATTTCCGGCCCAAGTACTGCCCATGTGAACGGGCCGCTAATTCGACTCACCTGATTCGATTTGTCTGATTCGCTTCACATTTTGCCCGTGTGACCACGGCTATAGGCTCATGACACTAGGGTTTAAAAAAAATTATTATTTTGTAGAAAGGTTAATTTGATTTATATCTATTGAATTGACCAAGTAGCATCAAATATCCAACATCAGATATATCTCGGTATATGATTGACATCGTCCCAAATTTCAAAACATCAAACTATGCAATTTTAATCAACGAATGGTGGGGGGGGGGGGGGGACACACATGTCAATGAAGTTGTGTGTGCAGTTAGTGTTATTTATTGATAGTTTACACCAATAGGCTCCTATAAACCATTGCAGATGGATGGTTATGCTAAAGATTCCCCAACACAAAAATGCTGATTATTATCCAGGCAGTCGACCTGAACTCATAATTTTGAGGGTTAATGATGGCAGAGACATAGGCAATGCTAAGAAAATATTTTCTGAATGCCCTACTTACAGAGTTATCTAAAAGGTAAACATTTAAAGCTACTTTTGGCAAAAAAACTATGGAAATATGACCATTTATGGGCCACGGTTTTATGAGATCACATCATACAGATACAAACCTGGCATCCCCAGAAAGCCCTAACACAGACGAATGCATCCAAACTCATCCCAGCCTTCTAACCACATTATTAACAAACTATCGTTTGGACGGGATCCATCGCAAATGAGCCGGGTTCTGGGCTTAACGCTATGATGGCTGCCCCGGAGCAAATCATATATCAAGGGGGTGAATAAATAAATAATAATTAAATAATAATAGGCAGCACCACAAATGTATATGCGCATAATGCTTATATTTCACATATATAGTTCTTTTTGGTCCATATATATATATACTTCATATGGACCAACAAATATATATATATATATACTGATTGGCCAATAGTAATATATATATATATAAATTTCAAAATTTAAATTACCCATTGAATATCCAACATGGAGGGGAGGGGCAACATCCCCCTCATTTCCCCTTCCCCTCTATGAACCTGTACAGTAGGCCTACTTGGTTAATGGCCTTCCTGCATAATGGGTGTTTCAAACTGAGTGTTCAAAGGTTATAAACTCACTGGTTATTCTGTATATGCTGTCCCAAATCATTAGCTAATACACCAGTATCTAAGTTGGATATATAGGATCAAATGTAAGTAGTTGTTTTAATTTTGACAAAATTATATTTCATCGGACCATGCAACTTTAAAGTTGCATGGTCCGATGGCGTTTGAATTTATGTTTTATTTTTTAGATAAATTTATCGAAGTGATCAGTATGAGCTACTAATCATTAGTCTGGAGTCATTTTGATGACAAATGACTAGTTTTGAAGCAATTTGAGCTGAAGGAACCCAACATAATTTCGACAAGCTTGCCAAAACTCGTGTGGCTATGACCTAGATGGTCATTTCGCGGTCACCACGTGATGTGAGATGACCTACTAATCCTGGAAACTGACAGGGATATAGGTAGGTATTTCTGTTTGGGGTGTGAACATTCTGGGAAGCCCCAGGGAAAAGGGGAAGGGGCATGGACCAACATATATATATATATATATATTGATCAGCCAATAATGATATATATATATACATTTCAAAATTTAAATTACCCAAATTGATTAATTATATTCATAGAATTGACCAAACAGCATTGAATATCCAACATGGAGGGGAGGGGCAACATCCACCTCATTTCCCCTTCCCCTCTATGACCATGCAGAGTAGGCCTACTTGGTTGGGGGGGCTAATGAGGTCACGAGATTGGCCTAATTGGTTAATGGCCTTCCTGCATAATGAGTGTTTCAAACTGAGTGTCCAAAGGGGTGAGGTTATAAATTCACTGGTTATGCTGTATATGCTGTCCCAAATCATTAGCTCATACACCAGTATCTAAGTTGGATATACAGGATCAAATATAAGTAGTTGTTTTAATTTTGCAAAATTATATTTCATTGGACAATGCAACTTTAATTCGCTTCATATAAATCGCCTTGCCTAGTTCGCCTCACATTCGCCGTTTAAAGGCGACTCTGAGGCGGTTTAGGGCTGATTCGCTTCATATGATTCACTTTATGTAAACAACCTTGCAAGGTGGTTTATATGAAGCGAACTAGATTTCCGCCTTCAAACTCGGTGCGTGTAAACGTGCCGCTACTTCGTTTCATATAAATCGCTTTGTCTAATTTGCTTCAGAATTGCCCGTGTAAACACGGCTATAGACATGGTATGAGAGCAACCGGCCTTTGATGACGCTGTAAGTTATACATAGCGGTGGAAATCCAAATTGGCAGAGCTGGGGGCATGGGGAATCGAACTGCTGACCTTCAGATTAGGGGTCTGACCTAGAAAAAAGTCAAACACTCTAACTACTCCGCCACAGAGAACGTTTATATTTAACCCAAAATCATCCCGAAATGTATTGTATATCGTGAAATATGCAAAATAAACCCTAATCTCGAACTAAAAGTAACACTAATGCCAGAAATATGAAGTTTTCAAAGAACACGGACGAAAACGGCCGAGAGAAATCGATGTATCTCCCCCGCGTTCGTCCATATCCCTTCCAGTCCCCCGCAAATATCCTAATGGTAATGCTGTTACTTTCAATGCACACACAGACATCCGAAATGTATGAATTTTATGAATATCACCACAAAAACCCTAATTTTGAATTAGCAGTACCAGTAGCGCCAAAGGTAAGACATTTAATAGAAGAACGACGGAAATGATCATGAGAGCCAATCTTTGGTTCTAACATCCTACCGTGCATAGTAACTGTTGATATTGGCTATGATTCAAAATGAAATTCAACCGAACTATTCAATTAAACTCTTCCAAACACGTTACTGATTATAAAACAATGGGATTGAGTCCTTATATATTTTATTTTACTCTTCATGGGTGTCAGGAATTCCACTTATTATTCCCATGTTTCAGCAACCGGCGCACCGATTCCACCACGGTTTACACTGCTCGACTGTCAGTGTCAGTGTTTCGCCATACTGCCGAACTTCGCCGCAAATAGTACGCAAGCCGGTGTCATGGTATAAAACCCCGGCCCGATCGCAGCCCCTGCCGTGAAGACAGTTGACTAAGCATTTATTTTTGTAAAATAAATTTAAAAGCTTTCATTGGATCGATTAAAAATATCTTAATGCGGGATTGAAGAGGAAGATCTGAAGTATTTAATGTAACCTAAGAGCAATTTATGCTGAAAGTATTAAAAACAGAGATAATAGTGAAAGTTGGGATATTCTGATTGTCAGCACAATCTTCATACAGAAAAAGTGAAATATCTCTAAAGCTACACCACTTAGAAACAAGCTGCTTGGTACACATATAGAAAACATATTCGACGGATAGATTATATTAAATTTATACGGTTAGGGTTGTGCATTTCTATTAATCTTTAATAGACACTGGCAGTGTGTATTCGTTCTGCAGCCGATCTGCGCCTGTTTACAAACTCTGCGCATGCGCAGAAGCCATGGCAGGGGCTGCGATCGGGTCGGGGTTTTATACCATGACACCGGATGTCCGGCCACCCAACTAGTTAGATGATAAAACAGGAATATCAAATCTCCCCTGGCTCTGCTTAATCAACAAATGTAAACAAATTGATCTGCAAACCCCCAAACAAACACTGTAAACCCAACCAGTAGCAGCCAACTAGACCAAAAACCCATCTACAATGGAATGAGCCTGGAAATGATTGTAGTTGGATCCTACTGAGGTACATGATTAATCAATATTAACGTACTTACTAACTCAATAGGCCCCACCTGAGATTACCATGAACGTAAGTTCAATCACAAAGGCCCACCCTACATCCCCCATCACCCTTTCAAAGAGTATGTTACTACTAGAAAGATAACCAGCTGTGCCCCACCCCCTACTAACGCCTACCATACTAGTCTAACTTAATTACCTCCCCGCATGTGTTTCTATTTTTCTTATCTTGTTCTTTAACTATCATTCATGTAACGATGTTTTGCTTATTTTCCTGTAATTGTCTATTTGTATATTGTTGCAGATTTGTTTACTGTGTAGAGGCAATTGTGATTAGGGCTGGAAGACCAGTGCATTAGCACTGACAACATGTTATTCAGAGGAATAAAAACACTTGAACAAAAAAAAACAAAAAAAAACGGGTTCAATTTTACAAGTGGACATGGTGGTTGAGCAGTTAGTCACCATTTTGAACAATTTGGGCTGTTTCGATTGAAATTACATACAACGAGATTTGTCAAAATAAATGTATTAACAGAGAGCGTATATATATCTATATACACGCTCTCTGGTATTAATTAACGGCATTGCACAATCAGTTTTGTACGTCGTAGCTATCTTGCGCGACGTTCTGAATTCATGGGCCGACCCAAACGCCCATTCTGATTGGACACTCAACCATGCGACTGTGAGCTGATTGGATCTTCGCCAGCCCTCATGAAGAACAAATATGATGTAATAAAGAAGTGACATTAAAAGAAATTTAAATCTGTGGTCAAATTTGTAACATGTTGTGTAATATTGACCCCCCCGATTTCATGTTTACTCGTACAAGTGTTTCTTATGGGGATTGCAACAAAATTGTAATAGGAAATAACCTACATTAAATAAAGTGCTACTTCCTGCGTGTTATGTAATAAAGAAATAACCTACATTAAATAAAATTCTACTTCCTGCGTGTATGTGTAGTTGGGTTCAGTTCTATAATGTGCTGCTCTCACATTTTAAAGTTGCATAGTCCGATGGTTTTGAGTTTCTGAAATTTTCTGAGATAAACACATTAGGTTGATCATTATTATGTACCTTACTTTAGCTTGAAGTAACTTTGACTAACCCTTGAGATATTTGAAGTGGAACCATGGCAAATTAATGTTGGCAAGCTTGTCAAAACTCTGAACCCATAGGCTTCTGCAGTAACAGGTTTTATTCAATTGCCTGAGTATTCCCTTCTATGTGGCTACACATGTTTAATAAGTGCACCAGTATCTAAGTTAGATATATAGAATCAAATTTAGATAATTGTTTTGGTTTTGAAAATTTGATATTTTCATCGGACCATGCAGCTTTAACATGGCCAAGGGATATGACAAGCGTTGTGTGAACACCAACATTTGTGTCTCAGATGTGACATATTGTGACTGACCCCGACTGGACAAGCTGATCATATCGGTAAAGGCCCTGTCACATTACGGCGTATGGCGGGAGCGTATTGAAAACCTACGTAGGTCCTGCGCGTGCCGGCCTATGATGACATTTGGTGACCTTTCGGGTGGTTTTGAGCATATGTGGAACCTACGAGGAGCGTATGGGAGCGTGCTGTGACATTTTTTGACAGTATGGGCCATACGCCCTCATAGGTCGAGTTTTTTTGAGCATGCACAAAAAAATTTGGACGGACGGATTTATGAAAGCGTATGGCGGCGTATGCCTCATACGCTTCACATAAGCCGGCATCTGGCGGCGTATGAGTAACGTATGAGTAGCGTATGCGTAGCGTATGAGTAGCGTATACGGCGTATCCGCCGTATATGACGTAACGCGCTATGCCGCCATACGCTCCCGCAAAAAACCCTAATGTGACAGCCCCTTTAGACTAAGAACTCTGGTTGCCTTCATGTCAGGAACGTCCTTGGTTTGAACCTCGGCCGGGTCAAACTAATGATGTAGACAATTTAAACCTGCTCACTACATTTCCTAGCACTCAGCATTAATAGGACAGGATAATTACAAGTTTGTTGAGTATCCGAATAATCTGGCAGGCGGATAGCAGGTCACGGTGTAGCTGGCTCAGTCTCCCAGAAAGGCAGCACTATAAAGTTGCCATGAGTGTGCACATTCATTTGTACATAAGGCGATACGTAATTATTCTTTATTGCATTCATTTCGATCGCAGAAAATTGGTCCTCATTCCACTGCTCATTGGGTTGCGAAAATAATAAAAAATCACGATATGCTACAAAAGAACGACGCCAGCCCGCACCCTCCTTATGTCAGTGTCATTTCTTAGATGCCAAGTACAATTCTTTGGCCATGCGCAACAGGCACTCATCAAAACCCCACCGTCTGTCCAGGATTCCACACTTTCATCCAGAAGCTTCAAGAAACTCGACTCATTCAGCCTAATCCACAGTACTTGGTCATCCACTTATTTGTGCTAACTACACGACTCAACGCAACATGTCGTCAAAAAAGTCCGGAGGCTCCAGCGGCAACGGTCAGGGCAGTCGCAACGTGCACAATGACGGCGACGGGAAGGGTGACTATTCATGGCAGTCTAACTTCCAGCCCAAGTTTACCCCGACCGACTGGAAGCCCTCCTTCACCCACGAGGGGCACCGGGAGGACGGCGGCAACGTGTGGCGCAAGGAGTGGGCGCCTCAGAGCTACGAGAAGGCGTGGCAGCCCAACTGGAGCAAGCGCTATTGAGCCTTACAAGGTGAGTTGTACCCCACTACTTGTAGTTTACTAGTTATCATGAAAATTGCACCCTTACAGTTTGAATAATTTGAAAATTACTGATACCTTTCGGCCACGTGATTACTATGTATGTGACTTGTCTATTTGTAGAAATGTTCTATAATATATTATAGAACCGCTTCTACAACTAGTCAAGCAGTACGTCATCCAACATTGTGTATTTCTGTTTAAATGGCATTGATTTTTCGTAAATGGGTTTAAATGTGCGAACAGTAGACGGAGTTCACGCGAAATTTTGCTCGGTGCCGGATAATCGCCACCGGATAAATTTGACCTACTTTTCTTTTCGCGCAAGTCGACCGTCCGGTCACGTCTGCTAGCTATTAATAGCATTGAAATTTGAAGTTAATTTAGGCGGAGTTTGTCATATTCTCAGATAATGAGATATAAGTTCATTTACCTTGCCTTTAGTAACTACACTTTGAAATAGTATGAGCATTCGAAACTTCATTTGGTTAAAAACTGACTCGCAGGTTTCAACAGTAGCGGGTTTAGACTTGACTAGTCTTTAAGACTTTAGTATCTTTTCTAAATATATGCAGCAAATGCTTATTTTTCACCAATTCATGATATTGGCTTATGAGCAGTATTACTTATATATTTAATAAGCATTTGCTGCTGCATCTATTTAGAAGTTTCAAATGTTCACAGCTTATTCAAAATATAATACTGCTCATAAGCCAATAAGCAATATGAATTGAGGAAACAAAACCTGGTAGCTGTTTTTTTTGTTTCCCCAATTCATTTTTTTTGTTTTTTACTGTACACACTGCGCGACTGTCAATGTTTAATATATCATATAGGGTTTCATCAACTAGCTATACTATATAAGTATTCTGCAATTTGTTGGCACATGTATGATAATGATACTCTTTTTTTTTTTTTTTTAAACATCCTGAATCCATCAAGTTCTTTCACTAATCCCGACGGTCGGGCAAATATCGGCCAAATTGATTTGGCATGTTTGCACTTCAAAAATATCTTTACCTCAGAAAAATTGCATGTACATCAAAATGTGCTAATATCGTAAATATTATAACCGTACAGCTTATTTGGCATACAAAGTATAAGTAAATTTGATTGAACCCGTTACTGTTTACATTTTAAATCTCACCGTCCTAATCGCCAAGCAATTAAATCTTCAAGTTCACGTAGAATATTCTAATTACTAAAAATTAGACTAATATATTGAAATGGTAGAAACTGAAGCCATCAGGCGACGCTGTTGTCTAGTAACTGCATTACCTCGATCGTTATCTACTTGATTTAATTTGAAGTAACTTATTTTAGAGGCAAATAACCAATTCCTATTTGAAATTGCTAACTTGAGGTTCATAAGATCCAAATCTAATTGTTTCTGTTCTGAAAATTTGATGGCTTCGCTTTATTGGTCATGTTGTAATGGGTGGTCAACTTTATTTCAGTTTCCTTGGCACGTCGAACACGCGACTCAACCAAAATGTGGGGACGCATCTCGACGTGGACCACAACAGGCCCACAGACCGTGACCCAACTAGTGGTTCTGATTCGATGTAGTCTCGTGGGCCAACGGGACATTACTGAAGGGATAGTCTATCCAGCTTTTTAGTTGGATAACAGGACATACACAACTGAACATTTACATTGAACAGGTTGTCTAGAACCGTAGTAACAGAGGAGTGCATTTTTACAGCAAAATGTGGCACCCACGGTTGTACTTTATTTTGATGTAATAAAAGAGGCAAACCTGCTACTTTCATCTTTTGTGTGCATGGCTTTAATGGACAATATATAAATATTATATTGACTGGAACTAAAATGTTTTTCCATAAATAGGCATTTGATGCCATGCAACATAGATTTCTGTAGCTGAGTCAACTGGTGGCTTGACGACCCGCAGTTTCTCAACACCATTTTCCAGAAATGTTTACAGTATTATTATTTTTGGCCTTACTCGTGGCATTTTCTATGTAGAATGAGATCTATTTATGTCTCCGAAATTTGTCTATTCAACTTTAATGTAAATTATAGAAACTAACTTTAATATCTCAGAACATTATGCAACTCTATTTGTCGGAGGGAAGACCGATTTGTTTAAATGTCCGTTATTCCGACACCACCGAAGTCATGAGTGCGCAGTCAGAGTTGGTCCACATACTGATATTACCTTAGATGTTGACTGGACCTAAACGTCCGCTTTTCAAAAGGCACTACAATATGAGTACTCACAGAACGCGACCAGTGCCCCATCGATTAATCAACTCCCTTTCACCTGAGCCACCTTTTGGCACATGCTCACTTTTTTTTCTTTAACCAATATACGTACAGCAAAATAGGATTTTAAGGCATGTTTTTGATTGAATAGTAATCTGATTTTTTTTAATTATTTTTTTTAAACATGACTTTTACTGCCTACAGGACGGTACCAGCACAAATGTGACGTCATCGCTCATAGCCGCCACCCCCCCCCAGCCAAGGAGCGATTTTGCACACGATGCGTGTAATTCTCGACTCCACTCGCGGTGTTCGATTTTAAATTCTGACGACAGGGGTCACCGAGCTGCCCGGGTAGTGTTAATCGAATATAGGGTATGCACTGACGTCACGCTGAGTGGGAGTGCGGCCATTTCGGAGATACAACCACAATAACAAACCCAACCTGATCATTGGCAGTGAGCAATCTTCATAGGGGTATCTCTAAAGCCACACCACCTAGGCACAACCGCTTGGAATACATATAGAAAACGCATTCAACCAAGAGATTATATTAAATTTATATGGTTAGGTTTCAGCATTTCTACTAATTGTCACTAACACTGACGTTTTTCGTTGCGCGTACCAGCAAACTCAATGCATTGTCTATAGCCCTGTTTACACGGGCGATTTAAAATGCTACATAAAACGCCTTGCCTAGATCGATTCACATTTGCCGTGTAGACGCGACGCTGTGGCGTTTTAGGGCTGAATCGATTCATATGAAACGGTTCATCTATACCACGTCGCGAGGTGGTTTATTTGAAGAGATTCAGCTGGTTCCCGGGCGGCGATAGTATAAAATAGCAGTGCTCGCCGGCTACAAGCTCAGCTGTAACTATCGCTGGTGCCCGGCTGTGTTAGGGACCGATTAGGCCGAAATCTATTGAATGCGATCATATTTAACAGAATTACATACTCAAATAATGAAATTAAATTAACCTTAAATTCCAAGCGATATTAACGTAGCAGCTACATCGGCATCGAATCGCCAAGTGTAAACTAAACAAATAGCAGTGCTCGCTGGCTACAGGCGGACCACTAAGGCTGCTGCTTCCCGGCGCCAAAACACTTTCAAACTCTGTCCATGTAAACGCGCTTCTAAAACGCTTAATATAAATCGCTTTGTCTAGATCATTTCACAATTCCCCGTGTAAACACGGCTTATGGCCGTGAGCAATCTTTGTACAGAAAAAGTTAAATATCTCTAAAACCACACGACCTAGACATAAACCGCTTGGAACACGTATAGAAAACATATTTAACAAAATTAGGGTTCTGCATTTCTATTAATTTTGACTAAAACTGCTAAGTTTTTCGTTGCGCGTACTGGCAAACTCAATGCATTGTCAATGGCCGTGAGCAATCTTCATACAGAAAAGTGAAATATCTCTAAAACTACACCACCTAGAAACAAATCGCTTGGTACACATATAGAAAACATGTTTAACAAGATTATATTGAATTTATATGGTTAGGTTTCTGCATTTCTATTAATTTTTCAATGAAATAGACGTTTTGCACTGCGCGTACATGCAAACTCTATGGAATGTTTACTGGTTGATACCGCTGATATTACTTAAATATCACACTACGACGTAACGATATCAGAGTGGGGAGAACGTGAAAAACGTCGAAGTTCTCGGCGTAGTAGGCAAATTTGGGCACAAGTTGAACGTGGATGCAGCATAGTTGAGGAGAGCGTAACGATGGTAAAGCGTAGTGATCACATCATTTAACGAGAGGACAATGTAATGATGCTCACGGAACATTATGAACGTTATTCCATCGCCAGAACTACGTTGCTTTATGTTACCTTGCGTTACTAACGTCATTAAACGTTGGTGAAATGCTGAATGTATGTTCTGACGTTCCCATTACGCCGCATGGATGTTTCCACTGGCTTTAATGTGGGTCAACGAGTGGAACGTAGTGAGGAACGTTTGACTAACATCCGTTTAATGTCATTGACGTTCGCTGAACGTGTACAGAACGTATGGCGAACGTAAACCCTTACGCTCGCGTCATGTCAACAGTTTTGAACAGGTTAAATGTAGCTCGACGTCAGTCGAACATCATTCTGACGTCATCATAACGTAACCAAACGTACGGCAACGTAATGACGAAAAGTGATCACGTCAGGCTCACGTTGGCTCGCTACGTCGTAGTGTGACAGGGGTATTACAAACTACATTACGTTCACTATTCATCACTGACTGAACATAAGCTCCGTTATGTTGGACAGTGCGCATAGGGAATGTGTAGTTACATTTTTATTTCCATGAATTTAACTAAGTCTCTACTGCCATACCACTAAAAGTAACACCAATATCCGTATCTGATATGGCTAACCCGTATCGTCTGGTAGGTCTGTGTTGCCATCAGGGTGCGGTTTTAAAAAATAGTTGGAAGGTGGCCCACACCGACTGAGGAACCAGTCCGCATAAAGCAGTGCTGCCACTTCATACTTATAACAAAAATCAGAAAATTGAACTTTTCAAACTAAGAATTATTAATTTGATATTCAGAGATGCACTTTGCTAGCCTTTATGCATGAGTGATGTGTGTTCTGCTGGAGTGAGCTCTGCTGTCAGTTACCAAGTGACCACACTGAACTATGCAAAACAAATGGCTCAACAGCCACAACACTGCACACGTCATTCCTGAAGCATGGTCACAAATCGGGGTAAATTGACCGTTATTTATATATTTTTAACAGATTTTGAGAATGTTATACTTTGGTAAAATCCAGAGTGGCAGCCGTGATAAAAGCGTCTCACGGCGAGATGGCTCGATAAGTTGCATATAAGTCTGATGTCGGTTAGACGTTGGGAAATTATTGGTAATTTTATGTCGGAAGTGTGGCGTCCACTAGATGTGGCAAAACAGAACATTGTAACTCCGCACATGGTACCAACAGGTTATTCATCTTCTTGAAACATCTATGGAAATAGTGCCTAACTTACATTACGAGACGAGATCACATCACACAATGATTTAGTAATATTAGTATTACATAAGTAAAGCAATCACACGATTTTTGTGAATTAGTTTGAGACCCGATCCAGGGAAACCAATGATTACAAAGTTGATATTTGCTGCTTCCTATCTTGGTTCTCATCATTAAAGTTGCATAGTCCGATGGTTTTAAGTTTCTGCCATTTTTCTGAGATCAATATAATTAATTGGTTGTTATAACCTACCTTTGAAGTAACTTTCATTTTAAATGGCTAACTTTTGAGAAATGTGAAGTGTAAACATCCTAAATTGATTTTGGCAACCATAGGTTTATGCAGTAACACGTTCTGTTAAATTGACTATGCCCTTCTATGTAGAAACAAATGTTTAATAAGTGCACCAATATCTAAGTTATATATGTAGAATAAAATCTAAGTGATTGTTTTGTTTTGAAAATGTGATGCTTCATCGGACTATGCAGCTTTAATGGGATAGAGCAAGAGTGGTTAGCTCAGTGTCAGGATAATTTGACTAAATAGGATATCTGGCCTTGACACTGGCGGGCTCATTTCCCAGGGGCAGCACTATAAAGTCACCACGAATGTGCACTTGTAAGTCGGTGCTCGTCCTGAGATGTTGCCAGTACGGAAAACCCTGAACAACCAACGAATTATAATCCAATGCAGCCCCAAATATTGCATTCACAGCCAGATAGATCCAAGGAATCCGTAAAGGGGCTGTCACATTAGGTTTTTTTGTGGGAGCGTATGGCGGCGTAGGTGCTTTACGTCATATACGTTGGCATACGCCGTCATATGCTATGCATACGCCGTCATGTGCTGGCCTTTGCCGCTGTATGCCGCCATACGCTTTCTCCTGTCCGTCCGTCCAAATTTGTTTGTGCATGCTAAAAAAATCTCGACCTATGGGGGCGTATGGTTCATACGCTACTCATACGCTTCTCATACGCCGGCATATGCTCCTCGTACGCTGGGGGTACGCTACTCATACGCTCAACTTGCGTCATGGGCGTATGTCTGGTGTATCTTGGGCGTATGCAGCGTACGCAGAACCTACGAGTTGCATATGGGAGCGTATTCGTAGCGTATGCAAAGCGTATGGCGGTGTATGCCCGACCTATGGTCTCGGTATATAAAGGCGACGCACGCCTTCTTCGGTCATTCCTGCTCTGCTGCTCATACAGGATGGATGCCCAGGCACTGCAAGTACAGTTCCAGCTTTTCTACACAGTTGCCCTTTATCACCATGAGCTCGGTCTATACCTCATGGTTCTTCTGGCGTCCCATATCGAGAGCAGAAGGAGGAGGGAGCGGCGGCGACGATCAGTGTGGGTCAGACCCTGGATTGGGAGGCGGCCACAGTTTGGCTTGTTCAACAAGCTGATGGTCGAGCTCCACAGCGAGGACACCACGTCATTTGTGAACTTCATGCGGCTGCCTCCCCAGTTGTTTGACGAGATTGTGGCGCGAGTGGCACCGAGGATCGCAAAAAAACGGACCACATTCAGGGTGCCGGTCGAGCCAGCGCTGAAAATAGCACTTACTCTGCGGCACCTGGCATTTGGCACAAAATACTCCTCCATGAAGTTTGGGTCGAGGGTGCCCCACAACACACAGTCGTTGGTAGTGCGTGAAGTCTGTCAGGCCATTGTCGACGAGTACATGGCCGAGGTCATGACATGTCCGACGACTCCAGAAGGGTGGCGTGCCGTCGCGGACCTCTTTTCAGAGAGGTGGAACTTCCCCCATACCTGTGGTGCTCTGGATGGGAAGCACATCGCCAGCCGGTGCCCTCCAAAGAGTGGGTCGCTCTACTACAACTACAAGGGCTTTTACTCCGTGGTCCTGTTGGCGCTTGTAGATGCGGATTACAAATTTATCTGGTCAGATATTGGCAGTTTGGGCTCCGTGTCCGATGCCCAGATTTACAATGACTCCGAGCTGAAGGTGGGCACTGAAGGTGGCACCATCGGCTTTCCGAACCCTGAACCGCTCGTCGACGGCCAGAAGGATGTGCCGTATTTTCTGATCGGTGACGACGCCTTTGCCCTGCGGCCGACCATGATGAAGCCGTATGGCAAGAGGGGCTTGAACAATGACGAGCGACTCTTCAACTACCAGCTTTCCCGAGCTAGGAGAGTGGTGGAGAATGCCATTGGCATTCTAGCCAACCGCTTCCAAGTGCTGCTGACGTGACGACTATGCAGCACCACCCCTCCAATGTGAAGATCATCGTCAAGGCGTGCATTGTTCTGCACAGCCTCATGAGGACACGCTACCCAGCGCTACAGAACATGCAGCTGGATCATCCCGAGACAGCCAACAACTTTGTGCCTGGAGCGAGAGGGCCACAACCTTCCTGACATTGACGTTCTACCTGTTAACCCCAACACCGCATCCAAGCTATGAAAGGAACAGCGCAATCTAATTAAAGATTGGGTCGTCTCAGCATGTCAGTGAAGGCATCGATGTCACTGATGTCTGGAGTGAACTCCTCGCGACATAGGGTCTGGAAGGTGGGCCAGTCGGCTTTACAAAGCCGCCACCTCCTCTCTCGATCTATGGGAGATGCCCCCCCACCCCCCGCAATTAAGAATAATTGGGAAGTGGTCGCTCCCGCAGAGGTCATCCCAGACCCTCCACGAAAAGTACAGTGCCAGTTCTGGTTCTACAATGCTGAGATCGATGGCGGAGTATGTCTCATAGCCGGGATGCAAATATGTGTATGAACCATCGTTCAATACACACAGAACATGAGCGGCCACAAGGTCCTCAATTCTCTTGCCTTTAGCGTTCCTATTGTCCCCCCCCCCCCATAATGGGTTGTGGCTGTTAAAGTCACCCATAAGTAAATACGGGGACGGTAACTGCGACACATGGGCGTCCAGTTCTTGTAAAGTGAGAACGGAGCTCGGAGGAATGTAAATGGAACAGAGAGCTCCAGTCTTATGCAGCATCAGACAAACAGCTACAGCCTGTAGTGTCGTGTCTAACGCCACTGGCGTACATACCACATCACATCTGACCAAGATGGAGGAGCCGCCTGCCAGCGGATCGGTCTCCATCTGGTGCGTGCTTGTTATAAATGGTGTGGCTTATTTACATGTGTGTGATGTTGTGACATGTCTCCTGTTATATGAGATGCTAATATGTTTATATGTCTAGTAGAATAAACGATATCATTTTATAGATATGAAAACACAATTTTACATGTCTGTTACGTTCTTTCACTCCCTAATTTAAAGTCATCTGGTTAATGTAATTGTAATGAATCTCCTCTCTTTTTACATGAATTAATCTTTTACATACATACTAAGAACACCCGGAAAAATAGAGTGACACAGAGACAGAAAGGGGGAGACGAGTTAGAGAGGGAGGGAGGGGGAGAAAAGATAGAGGGAGGGAGGGGGAGAAGAGATAGAGGGAGAGAAGAGAGAGGGAGGAAGAGAGATAGAGAGAGGGAGGAAGGGAGAGAGAGAGGGTAGAGAGGGAGGAAGAGAGATAGAGAGAGGGAGGAAGAGAGAGAGAGAGGAAGAGAGATAGAGAGAGGGAGGAATACAGATAGAGGAGAGGGAAGAAGAGAGGGAGAGAGATAGATAGAGGGAGGAAGAGAGATAGAGCGAGAGGGAAGAAGAGAGAGGGAGAGAGATAGAGAGAGGGAGGAAGAGATAGAGGGAGGAAGAGAGATAGAGAGAGGAAGAGAGATAGAGAGAGAGGGGAAGAGATAGAGAGAGGGAGGAAGAGAGATAGAGGGAGGAAGAGAGAGGGAGGGAGGGGAGGGACTTGTGTCCTTAATATTTATTATAAATATTTTATTTTCAGTTGTTATTTATATTTTAATTGTACTTTAATGTATAACAATTAAATGATGGCATGCCTTTACTGAAAGCAGACACAAATTCAAATTGACAGTATATTTATTTATTTACACATCTTGACACATTTACATATATACATAAAAATGTACAAACAATATATAAACATACAATATATATACATATATACATACAAATGTACAAAGATAAATAAAAACTAAAACTACATATCTACACATATTTACATTCACTTCTCTCTCTTGCCATTTGAAGTGGCATCAGCTGGTGACTGTGTGGCTGACAAGGGGAATAGGTCCAAATTTGCGCCCAACATGCCAGAGATCCCCGACAGCCCCGACAAGTTCAATAGTCTGCCTGGGCTGGCCGACTCAGACAAGTTCACTTGGGTGGGGTCGGCGCGTGTCGGAGTCGCGATGTCTGTGGCAGCGGAAGTCCCCGGCCATGCCGCACCCACAGTGGGCGGAGCACCCGCACGCACCACGACACCGGGAGAGCCCCTCGTGTGCCCCGCCATCCCTAATGTCCGTAGTTGTCCAGCAGTGTGCGGCGGTGACGGCCGTACCACCAGTGGAGCTGCGGCCGCTTCGTGACCCACGGAGGTTGGAGGTAGAGGCTGAGGAAGAAGACATGGCAGAGGTGGCTGTGGCTGATGATGAATGTGCGGCTGCCCCATATAGCGCTGCGCATACTCGTGTGTCTGTGAAGCCCATGGTGATGCCGGTGGTGGCTGGTGAGTCCACTGGTGGGGTTGAGGCTGGTATGCCTCACTTACAGACACAGGAGCAGGTCCAGGAGCAGGTGCACGAGCAGGTGCAGGAGCAGGAGCAGCCACACGAACCACCGGGGCCACGAATTTTCCTTCCTCCTCCTCCTCCACATGGTGCGACACCATGCGGTTGAGTGCACCGCAAATGGACACAAACCGCTCCTCCGACATCGTGAGGATCATGTCCCGTACATAGGTGGCGAATGCCACTCGCTTCGTCACCGTCGGTGGAGGAGGCGGCTGGATCACCTTGAGTATGTCCCCAGACTCGTCGAACCTCTTGTGGATGGCAGCGAGGAGGTTCTCGTTGACTGGGGCAGATTGTTTCCCTCTCCCCTTTCCCCGCTCTCGGGATGTAGCGGGGGGGAGTGGGTGGAAGCTCCTCGTCCATCGCCACCTCCACATCGGTCACCACATTCTCCTCCACGCTGAGATCGAGCTGCGGAGCCGCGACAGGAGCCGCCAACTGCAAGACAAAATCATAAAATAACATAAGTAACATGAACGCAAATCTATATTTCGCAAAAGACACGACAAGTCAACAGTAAATCAAAAATATATAAAGCAAAAATAATTAACGTTAAATGCAAACATGGATTTATAACGATTATATCTCGATACATCTTTTATCAATATCTCGATTTAAGAACAACTACACAACAACTCAACATTAAAGAAATAAATAACATTTAGCAAATAACTAGAATATTTACATAAATACACCAAAAGCATAACATAACAAACTTAGAATACAAGCGGTTTTACGAGAATACTAACGGCCGGCCTTGTCAGAACGATAAAAGATTATGTACTTACACTCCTGCAGGGCTCCAGTCGGTGACCTATGACAGACCGCAGGAACCCAAACTTGCGCAGGATCCACTGCTCCTGCTCAGTCAAGTCAGCGGCTACGTTCCCGCTTTTTTTCTTGTGGAGCCGCGTGTTCGTGTCCCGGAGCGACTTGAACCACTTCTGGAGATGGACTGTTGTGGTCCCCAGAAGTGTCGCCTGGTCCTCCCACATCTTGGCCTTTCTGTCTGAGCGGCGGTAATCCGTGAGCTTCATGTTCCACATGATAGGGTTCTCCTGGAGGAAGTCCAGCATTTGATCTTAGGTGAAGACGGACAGAGAACAGTCGCTCTTCTTGGCCCTCCGTCTCTTTGCCGTGGAGAGGCCACCGGTGCTGGTGGAGGCGGCGGAGGCAGCGGATGACGCCCGTGAGCTGCCCCGAGAAGCAGGAGATGGCGAGCTGAAGCGGAGACGCCAGCGTTGCGTCGTCGACCTCTCCACTTCCATCTCCAGCTCCTCCAGTGGATAGTGGTGTTCTGGAGAGTGGTGTTCTGGAGAGTGGTGTGGAGAATGGCGAGGCAGGTGAGGAGGCTGGTGATGGAGAGCATTGCAAAGGCTGCCTCTTTCTGGCTCTCCCTCGGCCTAGTCTTCCTCCTGCAGTTACAGCAGCTCTGGAGGCCGATGTAGTAGCAGTAGTATGTGTAGTAGTAGTAGTAGTAGCAGTAGCAGAAGCAGCAGTGGTGTTCCTCTTAGCAGGCATGGTGGCAGAGTGAGGGGAGACTGTTGCTGCAGGCTATATATACCCAGGAGCCACCAGGCGGCGGACCGTGGATAGATAACATAGGTCGTGCATACGCTCCTCATACGCTCCTCAAATATTCATACGCTCCTCATACGCTCCTCATACGCTCAGCATGCCAATCAAAACCGTCAAAGAATGTCACAGTACGCTCGTCGTACGCTCCTCATAGGTTCCACATACGCTCAAAACCACCCAAGAGGTTGCCAAAGGTCATGATAGGCCGGCACGCGCAGTTTTTACGTAGGTTTCCAATACGCTCCCGCTATACGCCGTAATGTGACAGGGCCTTTACTAAATTTTAGTTGGGTTTCTCAATATACACATCAACTGTAATTAATGGACTTTTCAAAATTAATTTCTTTATAATATTGAGCCCTCACTTTTGACACCAAAATTTGAAATCGGAAACCTGTCATTCATGCATCGTAGTTGCGTCGATCGGTATCTTGACATCATCCCGACCGTATTCTTACTGTCAAAATCGCAGGTTGGACATAGGTTGGTGTCATGCCGGTGGATTGTATTTTTTTTTGTTTAAAAAAAGTAGTAGTTTTCATACCAGGACGGTTCCAATATGGATGGTCGTGGGTTTGAATACCCGCCCAGTCAAAACCATGACTTACACAATTTAGTAGGTTGATTTTGCGTTCTGCCAACATCTAAGGACATCAGTATCGGTACCGACTGGTAACAGTGTGTGTGCACTCAGCGACATTTTAGTGCTGCCTGACTGGAAGACCAGGCTGCCAGCACTATGACCTGATATCTCACTCAGTCACATTATCCTGACACTGAGCCTACCAGTCATTGCCCCATCCTAATAATGCAGTGTTGGTAGACCATGGAATCGTGGGTTCGAAACCTGGTCGAGTCAAACCAATGACTTAAAAATTGATACTTGTCACTTCCTAGCCAGGCGCTTGGCATTATTAGGATAGGGCAATGACTCGTTGGCTCAGTGTCAGGGTAATCTGACTGAGTGGGATATCAGGTCATGGTGCTGTTGGCCTGGTCTCACAGTGGGGCAGCACTATAAAGTCGCCATGAGTGCGCACTGTCACAAGTCGGTACCTAGCTAGGAAGCGACAAGTATACATTTTAAAGTCATTGGTTTGACTCGACCCGGGTTTGAATCCCACCACCTAAATGGAAGACCGACGCTCAACTCATCCGGCCATCCCGTCTGGGCGCGTCACAATATTAATAATGGATAAAAACAACTAGCGTAGCATTCGACATTATTAGGAAACCTGGTTATAATGCCCAGCATTTGAGTATCACACCAACATTACTTTTATTTAGCATGTTTTCCAGTTCAAGTATCTGCAAATTTAAGCATTTAACATAAACCATACTCCAAATTAAAACAAAGTATAAGGATTAACCTAATTATTATATTTATCTGAAAAAGAGGCAGACCTTCAAAACCACTCAGACCATGCAACATTATTCGTTGTCTCCTCTACACATTCACCAGACGGGATCCGTTTCCCGTGTTGGTAGACCACGGGATCGTGGGTTCGAACCCTGGTCGAGTCATGTGTTCGAACCCTGGTCGAGTCAAACCATGACTTTAAAATGGTACTTGTCGCTCCCTGGCCAGGTGCTCGGCATTATTAGGATAGGGCAATGACTGGTTGGCTCAGTGTCAGGATAATGTGACTCAGTGAGATATCAGGGCATGGTGCTGGTGGCGTGGTCTCCCTGTGGCGCAGCACTATACAGTCCCCATTAGTGCGCACTGTCACAAGTCGGTAAGCGTCCTGATATGACCTTACGTGTTGCTAGGACGTAAAACAACAACCAACCTCTACACCTTCAGTTCCTAATATTTCTTCTTCACATGAATTCATCCACATTCTAGAATGTCAAAATATTTTACGAATTGTTTGATGTATGCCTAAAGCTAAGATTCCTTATACGCGGTATGCAGCGGAATGTGAATGCGGTATGTGGCATGTGATTGGTTTGAGTCCATACCCATGCGGCATTTGGCAGTCAGGCACTGGCACCCAGACTGGCATGTCTACCATTATTATCTGCTATGGTAGAGCGAGTTTGTTAGTGGTTTTATGTCCTAGCAACATCTGAGGTCATATCAGGACTCATACCGATTTGTGACAGATGCACTCCTAGCAATTTTATAGTGCTGGATCTACTAGATTTATTTTTGAAAATCATTGAATGTTATATATGCGGCGTAGATATATGCGGCATAGATATATGCCAACCCCCAACAAATGTTGGGGTTTTTCCTCCAAATTTGTGAAGGAACAGTATTGTTTTCTATGACAAATGCAACAGTATTCGCATTCGCATGCCGCACCGATCGGTCCATGGACCGATTCAGTTGCCGCATTCACATTGACATTCGCATTCACATACGGACGTATGGAAGCACCACTATTCACTCACATGCTTTTCGATTTGTTGCCGCATTTGCATGCCGCATACCGTGTATAAAGCTAAGATTCCTTATATGCGGTATGCGGCATGCAAATGTCATATATGTGGCATAGATATATGCCAACCGTCAACATTTGTTGGGGTTTTTCCTCCAAATTTGTGAAGGTGTGTATTGGTTTCTATGGCAAATGCAGCAGCATTCGCATTCGCATGCTGCACTGATCGGTACATGGGTCGATCCATATGCCGCATTCGCATTCGCATTTGCACATTCAGACATATGGAAGCACCACTATTCATTTACATGCTTTTAGATTTTTATTCGCATTCGCATTTGCATGCTGCATACCGTGTGTAAGGAATCTTAGCTTTAGGAATCTTAGCTTTATGCTAGGCTGGGTTGTGAAGGGGGTTTTGGTTTTGGTTCGGGTGTAGGGGTGGGGATATAGGCGTGTGTGGTGGGGGTTTAGGGTTGTGGTGGGGTGTAGGTGTGTGGTCGGGATTAGGGATGTTAAAGATTGTGAGGTACTGCTCTACAAGACACCCTTACACCTCGACCACAAACCACCTACATTTCTACCACACAGACCCTACACACCCACCACACACACCTCCACCTACACCCCCACCATTCCCGCCAACACCCCAACCAGACACGCCGTGAACCCCCACCACACACACCTACACCCCCACTGTTGTGTATCCTAGTGGGTAGTCATGGTGAGTCCGGACTAGGGCATGCTGGGAAGTGGAGGCTTGAATAAACAGTTCCACAACATAGCTCACGGTGTCGACACGTTCATTAAATACATTACACCCACCACACACACCTACGGCCCCGACCAGACGGGGTGGGGTGGCTGAATGAGTTGAGTGTCCGTCCCCTGTTTTGGGAGATCGGGAGATTTGAGCCCATGAGATCGTGGGTTCGAACGCTGGTCGAGTGAAACCAATGACTGAGTGGGCCATGGTGCTGGCAGCCTGATTTCCCAGTGGGGCATCACTATAAAGTCGCCAGGAGTGCGCACTGTCAAAAGTCGGTACCGGTCCTGATATGACCTTAAATGTTGCTAGGATATAAAACAACAACAAAGAAACAACACACCTACACCCCCCTCCCAAGACCCGTACACCCCCCCCCCCCCACCATACACACGTACACCCCCCTCCCCGCAACCCCACCCCCACCACACAAACACCAACTTACTGCTTTTCATTCTATTATGATGGTAATCAGGCCACAAGGGCCAGCCTCTACAGGATGTCGCTTCAGTTGAGCTCTCGTCACTTTTTGAATAGCTATCTTGTGAGCCGGGCGTCAAAGCGCACAGCTCTGTGAGGGGGCCCACGAAGGGGCACAACAGTGCTGGGTCCTGGAGGCAACCGCGGGAGGTGCCGTAGCAATGGACGGGATAAGTATCAACATGCCCGGAAGGCTCTACAGGAGTAGAGCAAGTGTTAGGTTGGCGTTACCAACACCGCACTGCGCTCGATGCCCACGGGCCGGCTGGATCCCCAGTGCACGCAACGGTAGGAGCTGAGGCTCAGTGCTGAACGCCTATCTGCATTCCACGGAACCAGGAGCACACACCCCCCCCCCTCTCTCCTCAGCCTAAGGCCGGGCACCACCCTGGGTGGTGACATGGGCTGGGGGGGTGCGTGGGGGAGAGCACATTCCAGGGACTGCTCGGCCTCACACGACTGGCTAAGAGGTCAAACTAATGTGGAAGAAAGACAACAATACAGCTCCCTGGTAGCGTTATGGCCAGCTTCAGGCCTGGCCCTTCCCCCGACCTCGACCTGAGCGCGGCGGGGGAAGGGGCGGGATGCAGCGGCCAGAGGTCACCAGATGACCTGTGAGGAATAATCGTGTGGGCGATAACTGAGCCTAAGCGCTCAGGCTAATTAGGCGGTGCACACGGGGTGAACAGGTCATGAGATGACCCGAGCAGTTACAAACTTATGACCTAATTAATTAGGATGCAGCGTCGCCAACGGGTAGAGGGTCAGCTACACCCGCAAACTGGACATTTGCATCACAGTCCTGAGATGGCACACTACATGTCTCGCACACCCTCACCGGTCCTGCAACTGGAAGCCCCCGTGGAGGACGAGGGCAACAGGGCCGCCAGCATCCTGACGAAGTTCCTGGAGGTAGCAGAGAAACAGAGGGGCAGCCCGACGACCGAAGCGGTCTATGTGTCTCTGCCACCCGAGTCTGATGGAGGCTCAGGGGTGGTCATGGAAGGGAGAGATGCCGGGGGCCGAAACACCCACCCAAGACAAGTACGGGACTGAGAGAGCATCGTACTGCCCGGGGAAGGGCCCACCCTCACCCGGTGCAGTCGTGACAACGGAGGAGCAAGGCAGACGGCTAGTGCTGGCCTCCACCTCGCGCACCTACACGCTGCCACCAGGGGCTCAGGATGGTGGTAGCAGACCTCAAGCACACGTTCAGCCCACTGCCAGACCCTGCCTGCAGGGACCAATGGAGAGGGCCGGACTATGTGCCCTCCCAGGTGGCAGGTCAGGAGGGCCGAGCTGAGGGACAGACGGGCCGAGGACTTGATCAACTAGTCACAGGGACCGGCCTCACAGCGACCCCCCCCCCCCACCTCCCTGGTGGTGGCGGCATAACCGCCACAGGCAGGGGGCACCATGAGGAGACCTTGCCCATCAGGCTTCAGCCCGCCAGGGCAGAGGGGGGGGCCACCCCCAGAGGCACCTCCGGCCTACACGGTGAGAGCACCGGCAACACCCACAGGCATATCGGCGAGAAGGGGGGGCCATGGACGCGTTAGGCCTGGCGGAGCCAAGGCGAGCACTGGAGGCGAGACCTGTGACACCGGCTAAGAGGTCAAACTGCGTCACTGGAGGTAGCACTGCACCGGCAGCAGCAGAAAGGGTGGAACCGATGACTGGCTCCTACCTGGAACAATTTATACCAAGCGAGAAGGTGCCGCAGGACGTGGAAGGGCCAAAGCTGGCCGACAACATGGTGAAGCTGGTAAACACCTTGTGGGAACTGCCCATGACTAGAACGGAAATTGCAGACATGTATGCTACATTATCACATCCTGCAAATGCAAATGCCCTACACAAAACAATACTAAACCCTGAAATCGAATCTACACTGCCAACGAGAGTGAAAGACAACGATACGGCACGGGCATTGGTACAATGGGGCATGCAATTCGTGGCCAGGCCACTAGCCTGGGCACTGGACGCCATTTAGACAGGGGAAGCTGTTGGAAACAAAGGAACTGGTGGCGTCATTGGTGACGACAATGAAAATACTCGCTAGAACCAGGAACTCACTCCTGAGAATGAGACAGGACAATGTAAGGCCGACATTCCAGAACCAGCTGAAACCTCTTGCGAGGAAAGATGGAGGTCAGGGTTTCAAGTGTCTACTAGGTGAGGACCTGACAAGCAAAGTCACAACGCTGGAGGCGAGTAGAAAGACGGCTAACGTGATCATGAGATCGCAGGCGGTCAGGATGACAGGGCAGAGGAGTCACGGGAAGCTGGGAAACTGGTGGGGGATCATGGGGAGGAGCCGCCAACAACAAAGCACCCCACGACACCGTGACGAGGAGGCGAGACCCTTCCACCACACCCAAAACGGCGGAGGCCAAACACGCCCACAGAGAGGGGGGGCACGGCCGATCAACGAGCGGGCACCAGGCACCAGTAAATGTGAGGACCACCACTAAAATACACCACTGACAGAGTAACTGAAAAGGCAGAAGAGTGGGATACGGTGACTGACAACCAGTGGGTCAAATGTATGGTTAGAGGGGTGAAACTAGAACTGAGAGGGTTCCCAGAGCGGTCCCACCAGCCAGTCTGAAGAGACAAAGAGGCGCGCAGCACGTTAAGCAAGAAGGTGGGTGAGATGTTAGAACAAGGGGTGATTGAAAGAGCAGAAGCATCCAACAGGATGTTTGTGTCACACCTGTTTTAAAGTGCCTGTCACACTATGGCGGATTGACCAATGGACAGAACCAGACAAAGAATGTTCTAGTCCGGTGGTGTTCGGGTGTGATAAGTAACAAAATGTATCAAATGTTGCGATATCGGGACAAAGGCCGCCAAACAAACGAAAAATTAAGCGGACATGGAACATACATGAACGGATAGCCAATGAACGATAAGCGGATGACAACAGGTGACAACGTATCTAACAAACACATTACCGGACAATCTCCCGTAAACTGACGGGCGAAAACCGAAGAACAAACGGACCGAAGAAACATATACCAGACACCTACTGGACTGTCGACATCACGTGACGGACACACAGAATAACATAAAAATGATGAAGCATTATGGCCAGCTTCAGGCCTGGCTCAATGGGCACCCTGTAGAATGTGTGCTGCTTGGTGATCTGCAGACCAACACGTAGCAGAAGTTTCCAAACATCTCTGCAGGCATCCACAGAAAGTTTGTGAATGCCTGCCAATCTTCTTTGAGGAGCTCCACCATCAGTTGGTCATACAGACCAAACTGCCAACGACATTGAGGACTTAGCCAAGCTCTAGACCACCACCTTCTTGGCCCCCTTCTCCTTCTTCTGGCAGACATGAGGGCCTGCAGTTCCAACTGTAATTGCAGCAGTTGCATCTCAACACACAGAACTGTTACTCTCAGCTGAAGAAGTTCTGGTGAATCCAGGAAAGCCATAGTTGTGACTCGGACGAGAGCGTGAGAAGGACTGATGCCTAGACTTGCTCGTCACTTTATTTATACTGTCCTGTGTTCATTCATTGTCCTGTACATGTCCTGAGCGTCTCATTTCCTCATCCTGTACTGTCCAGGCTTTTTTCAGTAGAAATCTGGAGTTCTCCGCTAGTTCTCCGGCATATTCATTATGGGTACGGTATATTCAAGACCGCTTGCATCCGGTAGGTCTCCGGTTTAACTCTGTTATGTGACGTAAGGTTCCCATTGCCGGACTAATTCAGAAAGATAACCAGACACATTACGGGCGAGCCCTGGACATAAACCGGCCTAAACAAACTCAAACTGGGCAAGAATCATAGATGTCAATCTGGCAGCATCCGTTACAAGTTTTGTGCATGTTCAAAACTTGCCACTGTAGTTGCCGAACACCACCGGACACAGAACAGAAACGCCGGATGCTGACCGTATAGAAACTGGGCATTGAAGGATTCCACCAGACTTTATTCGGTTTCTTTCCATTTCCCCAATCCGGTGGGTGTGACAGGTCCTTAAGACCCAAGAAAGATGGGGATTTTAGGCCCATACTGAACCTCTCAAAACTTAATGAATTCATCACCTACCACCATTTCAAAATGGAGCAGTTGAGCACAATCATGTAACTAGTGCAAGGGGGGGGCGTGGCTAGTGAGTAAGGAGGCATACCACAGCCTGGAGATCCGAGAGGGTAACTGTGATGTATTACAGTTCATACACGGGGATACGAGATACAGCTTTTGGGTACTGCCAAACTGCCTCAGCTCGGGACCGCGTATTTTCACAAAAATAATGAAATCAGTCATGAGTCACCTCAGAGAGGTCAATAACATACTACTGTGTTTTTACATTGACGATACGATCATAATCGGAAAGACACAGCCAGAGGTGGAAGCCGCGGTAAGAACCAGATTAGAGCTGCTTACTAGACTGGGGTTCACAATTAACTCGGAGAAGTCAGTGGTGATACCGACCCAAGAGATCCAGTTCCTGGGGCTCAGGATCAATACTTTGTGCATACGAGTAGACATACCTAGGAACAAGCAGGAGGAGCTGGTCGGGTACATTCGGGAAACCCTGGGGAGAGACAAGCTAACCGTGAGGGACCTAGCAACTCTAATGAGAAGACTGATAGCGACAGATCCGGGCAACAAATGGGCCAGGATAAGGTAACAAACCATAGTAAGTTCACTCAACTGGTACCTAAGGGAGACGAATAGTAACTTTGGGGTGCCCTGCACACTCACTAGGAAAGTTAGAGAGAGCCTGCTATTTTGGCTGGAAAACATGGCAGGGACACACAGAGACTACGCACCCAGACCGGTGGATATCTGTGCGTACCCAGATGGATCATCACACAGGTGTGGATATTATGAGCAGAGACACTGTGTACACTATGGGACGAAATGGTGCGCGAGCCCGCGCACATAAATGTATTAGAGTTAAGGGCTGTAAGATGCATGCTAGAGCACCGGGAAGATTTACTTACAGGACTACATGTAAGAGTGTTCGCCGACAATACCACAATGGCAGCATGTGTGGGTAAGGGCGGGTCAGCGAGATCATAACCATGCCAGCTGGAGACTGAAGCCACATGAGATATCACGGCAAAGCGTGATATACTACTCACAATTAGATTTTGCCCAGGCATAGAACATGTTGAGGCAGATTGGGCATCACAAGTATTCACAGATGCAGGAGAGTGGGCACTAGACAAACAGACAGTACAAGGTATCTTTGAGAAATGGGGAACGCCCACCACTGACATGTTCGCCACAAGGGAGACCAAACAGCTAAATAGTTTTATTTCAAGGGAGTTTGACAGCCAGGCAGTGGGTACTGATGCTTTTTCACTAAACTGGAGTAATAGTAACAGCTATTTCTTTGCACTTTCAGCTATCTATCAAGGGTGCTGAGGAAATTGAAGGACAAGCGACCGACAGAGGTGTTGATCGCGTCTGAATGGCCCACACAGCTGTGGTATCTGCTACTATGACAACTAGCGGGATACCGGGACGCACATCGAAACCTGATGTAAAACGCCCTACAATGAATGAAGGCATAGCCTATCTGGAGAAACAATTCACAGAAGGGGCGGCCCGAACAACCATTAACACGGTACACTCGCTCCTCTCAGCATTTGTGACAATCGGTGGAAAGCCGTTCACGGAGCACCCACTGGTGGGGGATGCTCCTGAAAGGCATAGGCAACATCAAGCCGGGGATCCCAAAATATGAGGCAGTATGAGACCCGACACAGTTGTTAACACACCTGAGGGGGTGGGGCCCCACCCAAGGCTTGGAGGTGGAGAGATCCACCCTAGCAAAAAATTAATCCACCCTAGAACGACAGTGCACCCCGATTGGAAGATAGACAAAATGACGAGAACTCGACTGAAGCGACATCCTGTAGCCGCTGGCCACTTCTACCCTCTTTCTTACCATAATAATCCATATTCTGCTGCATGTTAATAGCAACATTTTATATTATCGCCCACCATGTCCCGATTTGCGTCGCAGCGCCGCCTGGAATGTTAGTACCGATTGTACTATTGTCGGAGGAGGGGATGGGGGGTCAGGCAGGGATGCGGAACGGCTATTATCAGATATAGCGCGGGGCAACAGGCTCGGATTACCGCAGAGGGGAGAGGGAACGCGGCCCGGTCATGTCACCGGGCGCGCATATCTCGTCGGCACTTTGAACGAAGAGTTGGGCGGGGAGCGGAGGGGGGAGGGGGGAGGGGGGAGGGGGGGGGGCAATTCTGAGTCCTAGCAACATAACAGCTCATACCAGGAGAGCCGCGACTTTTAACGTGGCGACCTTATAGTACTGCCCGACTGGGAGACGAGCTGCCGGCACTATGACCTGATCTACCAAAGTATTCTCACTAGCCTATAATGCTTGACTAAAACAATAAAACATATACTAAGGATAAAGCTATAGTTGACCAAGACAATTTAAATGAGTCGAGTCAAGCAACCATTATTTCCATAATCCAAAATCCATTACTACCTGTTAAAGCAAGTCATGCCCATTATATTAATGTTTCCTCACAGGTATGCTCATCAAATCACTTATATAGTGTTTGGCTATTCTCCAGTCTACATGTGCAAAATAAGATTCCCACTAAATTTGTAATGCCTGATTTTAACCTACTATTGTCTATATTGTTCATACCATGTCTCATCCATAAATAGTGCATATGCACTATAATTGCTAAGGCTGTAATGCCAGTGCCTCAGTGCTGACAAAAGATATTATTCAACTGGAATAAAAGAATTTGAAAAAACATTGAAAATAAGCCATAGTTTGCTAATACTGCGCAGACACAACTTCATTCTAGTATTTTGATTCCCTGCCAATATTTTAATACAAATATATTAGATTCATCATTTCTATCTAATTTATTTAGGAGTTACGTTGATTAAGAAATAGAGATATTTTAACTGTAAATATGCAACACCAAAACGCTGACCATGCTAAGTTTGCAGCAGGGACTTGTTCCATTTAATTGAAGCAGTATTCATTATAAACAGGAATACCTGTTTACTAAGTGTGCCAGTACAAAAGTTAGCTATGGATGCAAGTGTTTTTGCACAAACAAAAGTAATTAATCGTTTGATCAGATTTAAAATTGCATTTTAAAAGTTTTAAATTGAATTTTCAGAGGATATTGAGTTTTGCCTATATTAGGTGAATGGTTATGATCTATTTTACTATGCATTAACTTTAATACAATTAGCACTAGGCCTACTACCCAAACTAGCATTCGGTATTTTTCTATTACTATGCATGCATGCATCCATGTTTGTGTCAAATTGTTCTGTATTTCTATTAATTTGGCATAAAATCTAAGTTTTGGACTAGGCGTATCGGCAAACTCGGGCGCATTCGTTTACTGCCAACGCCGTTTTCAGCGTATGCGCAGTCGGAATGAGGAACTAGTCTATCGGATGTACCCCGGGCTATAGCTGTTAACCGCAAGTAAACCTTAACGTTATCTGACGTGTGCTGATAAGGGGGGGGGGGGGGGGGGAGAACGTGTGTAAAAAGGGAAGTGACCCTCTGATTGGGGTTTGGGTCCTAGCAATGTTTGAGATAAAATCAGGACGGGTATTGGGTTACGACACATGGAATATCTATGGCGACTTTATAGTGCCTGACTGTTGTTCAGAACCCTACTCAGTATGTTATCCTGACGCTGAGTAGGCTGCTCATTATCTATTAATATAATAATATAATGAATATAGTTAATACACAACTATACATAGTTAAGCATTTTGAGCTTAGAAACATACAATTCCCCACAAAGCAATCACTTTACAGGCTGATGTTCACATCATATTAAAATTTCAAATATGTGTCAACAGAAAATTGTTTCAAAGAAATATATAACCAATGCCCGATTAACCTTATCCATTTCCTAGCTCAACATAGAATATAAATAAAAACATGAATAAAATAATTTAAACTGATTCTGGCCATAGTTCTAACACTAGTCTGAGTGACCAGATCTGTCTAGATCTAAATGCAGATGGTATAATACATGCTGATTAGATTGATTTAAATGCAATGGTAGATAACAGATTAACATATTAATTTATTATTTTACCTCGGTACTAAGCCTCTGGCTACTCGTGGTCGAGGGAGAAGGAAGCAACATCCGGGTACAGCAATTAGCATATTCCGCTCATAACAGGAGGGCGTTACGAGCAGTTCAGCAGTTTTTACCAAGTAATACCAAAGATACCAGAGTAAGTACAGGACAAGAAACTTACATGGATTGATAAGAATGCATAGAGCACACACTGATAATCTTTTTGTGTTGCTAAGTATCATGTTAACATAGTTATTCATGAGATTGTATTCATTATCCAGTGCAGTAGATTTTTTGGGAGCACCTCCATTTTTTGTGCCGCCCGTTGCCGAACGGAGATATGTTTGGCTGGAGCCAATTCATCGTTTAGATTAGTTTTAGGGAATATTAATAGATTTCCCAAGGCTAAGTTATACCTCCGAGTTTCATAGCATTTTCTTCAACTTGTTGGCATAGTAGCCACAGGAGGGAGAAGTGGATGTTACAGAGAGTGTGGGAGGGATCAGACCACTGGTCCCTACCCCTCAATTGGTGTCGGTTTTGGTTCGTCCAACCATCACACTTTCGACATACCATTTAGTTTTCCACGCCTGGATAAAACCTGTGTAAATACGGATTTAATACCCATTAGTGCCATAAAACATGTTAACACACTGTTCCTTGTGTTCAGGCTTTCCTTGAGCTCGTTCTAATCAGCCTTTGTTGCTTTTAAGACGACTCGAGATGGCGGCGAAGCGAGGTAAGGTGGGTGTACCACACACGCTTAGTGAAGGGAAGCGACCCCTAGGCTGGAGTCTGCTCTGTCATGTGACCACTCGCCTGAACCAGGCCGTCCAATGCTGATGACCGGGTGGTTCGTCTCATCCACGAGCAGCTGCAACACCTGCTCCCAAGCAAAGTCTTGGCAAAACAAACTCCCATTCCCGCTTCAGAAGAGTCGGAATGGGAGGACATGTCAGAGGCTCAGCAGACCACCGACTACGAGGTGGGGTTTCCCTCAAAGAAGAGGAAACACTCAAAAAAGGACTCCTCCGATGGGGATGAGTACTACAAAGCTCGGAGTGAGGCCAGAAAAGTCTAACAGATCAAAAAGAAGTCCAAATCCAAGAAGAAGAAGAGTAAATCCTCCCCTTCCGATTCTTCGGAGGATTCGACCACCACCGATTCGGAATCGGATACTGAACATACCGGAAAGTATATAAAAATCAGTAGTAAGGTGGTCAAGAAGATCATGGTACAGAAGATTAATACCTGTACCCTGATGAGGAAGACCATTAAGGGCCATTTCCATACTTTCAAGCCTGCCGAAATCATCACTAAATTGGCAGAGCAGTTCACCGGCATCAAGGGGATCCCGGAGGCCACCATCAAAGAGATGGACGCAGACGTCACCATGAGTGACGACCGAAAGAAGTTTGAGGCTTGCCTCCACACGGTCCACAAGGGCGTGCTTGCGGCTCTAGCGTCAGTTTCACCTATTGGTAACCGTATGATGACCGACAACAAGTTCTCTACCTTGTGTTCGGATATGGATTCGGGCATTGCTCTCCTAACAGCGACAAGCAACTTCCTTTCATACAGACGTTTTGAAAACGTCTTCAAGTCTGTCACCGGGAAAGAGGTCGCCCGGTCCAAAAAGATTGTCGACAACGATGGCAAGGAATACACTCTATTCCTGGCTCCCAAGCCTGTCAAAGGCAAGCCCTTGGACAAGACCAAGATGTTCGGGAGGCCAGCTCCAATACCTGCTCAAACAGGTCGAGACAGCACCCAAGCAATCCAAACATTTGGATTCCAAGAAAGCTGACAACACAAGCCGGTACAAGAAGATCCGTCAGGATTTTTGCACTCGACGGACCGGCCAACGAGGGAACCGGTTCGACAGCGGCAACTTCGGCTACCAGGCAAGGGGAAGGGGACATCGGAACCAGTACGGCTGGAACGACAGCAAGCGCCCCTTCAAGAGGGAATCAAACCCCCAGAAGCCGTTCCCCTGACCAGGCAACAAGTTGCGACACAGACCCCTGTAAGCAATTTTCAAGCGGGAAATATTGCTAACGATTTAAATGACTGGGAAGAAATTACGGACAATCAAACAATCCTTGATATTGTATGAGGGGTAACTATTCCCTTTATAGAACAGCCTATCCAAACCAATATACCCCTTCCCTATCGTTTGGACGCGGTAGAAAAACAAGCTTTACATAAAGAAGTAATTAAATTTTGTAACAAGGGAATTATTGAACAAGCCCAACATGTCGAGGGAGAATATATCTCAAGCATATTTTCCAGACCCAAGCCCAATGGTGATTTAAGAATGATTTTGGACTTAACCACACTTATTACTAAGATAGTAGAATACAAACATTTAAAAATGTTTTCTTTAGAAACAGCTCACGACTTAGTTACACCCAATTCTTGGCTTGCAAGCATTGATTTAAGAGATGCTTATTATACAATTCCGATATATGAAGCAGACAGAAAGTTCCTCAGATTTATCTAGGAAGGACAACTTTATGAGTTTACATGCTTGCCAAATGGCCTAGCGTGTGCACCACGTTTATTTACAAAATTGTTAAAAACCAATTTTCTCAGAGATGACAAAGAAAGGTCATGTGATGTTCCCTTACATTGACTGTCAACACGACTGTCAACAAGCTATAAATGATTTATGCCAAGCATTGGTTCGGTTAGGATTTTACATACATTATACTAAATCCGTGCTTACACCGACAAAAACATTAAAATGTTTAGGTTTCTTTATCGACACAGTGGAAATGACGATTTTGTTGACACCTGATAAACTAGATAAATTTAAGACTACATCCTTGAGTTTATTAAAGTTAAAAAGACCAAAGATACACCAAGTAGCAGTCGTTATTGGAGTTATGATAGCTTATGCACCAGCCATTTTATATGGTAAGGCACATATTAAGTCCCTTGAAATAGATAGAAATTTAGCACTAGTCAGGACCAAAGGCAATTTTTAGGGGCTTATGAAGATCTCGCAAGATGGCTTCGATAATATTCATTGGTGGCTAACCCACATTGATTATGCACAAAATCCCATCAGGATGGGTGAACCCAATACAATAGTTACTACAGACGTATCTTTAGAAGGGTGGGATGCACACAGGGATAACCTTGCAACAGGAGGTCGCTGGTTAGACGAGGAGATTTCTGACCACATAAATGTTTCAGAACTACGTGCTATCTATTTAGGACTGTGGAGTTTAGTGCGAGTGCCTAAATTCCATGTACAAGTGTTAACTGATAACACTACCGCAATGGCCTATATTCGCAACATGGGAAGGACAAGGTCCAAACCATGTAACAAACTAGCAAAGCAAATTTGGAATTGGGCTCAAATGCAACAAATTTGGCTTACAGTAGCACATATACCAGGTAGTCAGAATACATTAGCAGACACAAAGAGTCGGCATTCCCATGATCAGTTGGAATTGTCGCTAAATGAGAAGATTTTTGACATTATTTGCCACAAATGGGGAGTCCCAGAAGTCAATTTGTTTGCATCACGTAGGAACAAAAAGATTACTAAATATGTGTCTTGGCATCCTGAACCAGACGCCTGGAAGGTGGATGCTTTCTCTATGATTTCGAATGATAAATTTTATTATATATTCCCCCCATTCAGCATAATCAGCAGAGTCGCCAGGAAGATCAGGCTGGATCAAGCACATGCGGTGCTAATAGTGCCAGAGTGGAACACTAAACCCTGGCATGCAGCAGTGGCATGGTCGTTTGCTAAACATTACAATAAATGACTACAGAAGATGAGCGGCGTAGCCACTCGCTTGCTCACCAACTAAAGAAAATGGGTGAGAATTACACGATTTAATATTTAAAACTGAAACATTGCTATGTTCATCAGAAAATTGAGGATAAAAATGAGGCTACGTAAAGGTCTCCCTCGACCATGAGTAGCCAGAGGCTTAGTACCGAGGTAAAATAGTATAGTTATACAAATCTTACCCTGGTACAGATGATGGATAACTCTTGTTTTCCCCGAGGTACAAGCCTCAGATAGTCGTGGGCTAGGGCCCGCCCACCACACCCTGCCACGACTATTAAGTTTGCTTGTGCCAAAGACGAAAACACTAGAAATTTCATTCATTTAAGCTCATTTTGATCCTGAATAATTAGGTGAAGATTGCTGTACCCGGATGTTGCTTCCTTCTCCCTAGCCGACGACTGTCTGAGGCTTGTACCTGGGGAAAACAAGAGTTATCCATCATCTGTACCAGGGTAAGATTTGTATAACTATACTATATACAGTATAACCCTGTTAAACCAAACTTGAAGGGACCTCAGAAATTTGTTTGGATTAACCAATCATTGGTTTAACCGAGCTTTGGCCTTGACTTTACCTTGGCTTTGTCAAAAACGCAGGTGCATTATGAATGTAATACAATCTATCTGGAGACTTTGATCATTGTTTTTTATGTATATACAGTATAACCCCGTTAAACAAAGCTCAGTTAAATCAAACAATCGGTTAATCCAAACCTTTTTCAGTGGCCCACAAAATATTACCATTTATCATATAAAAAAAGTCAGTGGGTTCTCAGATGACCTTATAACCAGATAACCACATTAAAGTTTGGTTTAACCATCCCGGCTGTGGCCTGGGGTCCGAACAATTTGTTTGGATTAACCAATAATTCACGAAGGTGGTGATGTGCTGCTGATGGCGACTTAAACGGCTGTGGGGGGCAATCGTTAGTTCAGGCAATTGTTTGGGGGGCAATCGTTAGTTCAGGCGGAAATGGCGGGAAAGCCTTGTGTCGCCACCTGGTAGAGTCTGCAGTTTGTGGATTCGCCGCGTGGTGATCCTTCAAGGTGGCACCACCATATGGGCGGTGGCCGCTGAGTTGCGTTAGTGTTATCGGTTCAGTACAGGGGGCGCTGCTGGTGGTGGTGTGTCGGCGTTTCGTGTAGTTGTCAAGTCTCCGCCGTGAATTAGCCATGCTATGCTAACACTAACGGGTACAATTCACAAAGGCGGAGACAGTAGTGGTTATAGTGGTTTTTATTCAACACGGAAAGGTTCATTATGTACATCATGGTTGATCGTAAGTTCATCAAGAACTTCCGTGCCATCAGTCTTCCCTCTGATGTGACCGGGCGGGACTCAAACCCTCAACCAATTACAGTTTGGGTGCCGGCGATTATCGCCTCTTTGGGCACATATGCGTGGACCGCGGCGAAGGTCCAGGATCCAAGATCCATTATTTCAATTAGGGGCCTGCCGGCGGCGGCCGCTGATGGGCTCCCCCCCACCCCCCTCCGGAGGCTCTGAAGGGGTTAGGAGCCAGGGTTGGGGGTGCCAGTCTGAGTCAGGGCCAGGTGGTGGGCTGCCACTAGTGTGTGAGCCTTGAGCGGGCCACCCGCCTGAGCACAAATGCGGGGCCTGTAGGCGGGGATCGTTGTAGTTGTTGGCGGTGGAGGCTGCCTGGGCCTGGGTACCCATGGCGAGCCGTGCCTCGATGTTGTTTTGGCAGTCAATGTTCCGGCTGGTAATCCTAAGCCGTGTTCACACGGGGAAAATGTAAAGCGATTTAGACAAGGCGAATCATATGAATCGATTTAGGCACCCGTTCACACGGGCAGTACTTGGGCCGGAAATCGATATCAGCGCATGAGCAAGTCCAGTCTGACCAGCGCCAGTTTTCGGTTAGGCGAAGTGACCACGAGAGAGTGCGTTCGACCTAGATATGTATGGACTGAATCGTATTGGTTTGGAACGATCAAAACTTCGGCCGGGCAGTGAAAACATTAAAATAAATGATGAACAAAATATCTGTGCCCAGCTAGCGGTTTCATAGACTAAATTATATAATATGCACTTTTGATCGACCGGAAAGTCAACAAACTAAGGTCTCGACTGCACATGCGTGTGACATCCTTAATCCGCCTCAGTGCGTCCACACGGGCAAAATAAATCGCTTCACAGAAATCGACTCACGTAATCGACCTCGTGGAGAAGAAAGGTGGTGATATGGTGCTTATGGCAACTTAAACAGCTGTGGGGAGTTTCAAACCATGCGTTAGTTCGGGCGGGAATGGCGGGAAAGCCTTGTTTCACCACCTGGGGCCAAATGTATGAACATGTTTCCATCGGCTCCGGTGTTAAGGGCGGCCGGCGGGTTAGCTAACATCGGTGTTGGTATATGAGTCACGGGAAATGTATGTTGCCAAAGCGCAGGTTGTTTAGCTAACCGATGCGCTATTTATAGATTTGGGGAAACCCTCTGTGCTTTGTGTACATTCGTCGATTTGACAATATGAATAAGGCCGCCAATGTAGCTGCTACGTTAATATCGCTTCGAATTTAGGGTTAATTTAATCAAATTTCACGATTTGAGTATGTAGTTCTGTTAAATATGATCGCATTCAATAGATTTGGCCGTAATATATTGCCGCAGATGCGGTGGCGGCCATGTTTTGTCGATGTGCGACAGTATGGATAGCGACGTCGATGCGGCGAGGGTGCGATTTGTTTAGTTTGCATTCGTCGATTTGACAATATGAATAACACCGCCGATGTAGCTGCTACCTTAATATCGCTTCGAATTTAAGGTTAATTTAATGAAATTTCACTTTCTGCGTATCTTATTCTGTTAAATATGATTGCATTGAATAGATTTAAGCCCAATCGGTCCCTAACCCTGACGGTAAACCTGCTACTTCTTGGGGTTAGTGTGGGCGACGTTAACTCTCGAGGTATTTGCCTAACCCATGCACATACATTGTCACTTTTGGCCGCTAACCCGGGAAATCCGCGCGAAGCACGGGTTAGGTTCGCTAATCCGGCCTCATACATTTGGCCCCTGGTAGAGTCTCTGCAGTTTGTGGATTCGCCGCGTGGTGATTCCTCAAGGTGGCGCCACTGTATGGGGGGGTGGCCGCTGAGTTGCGTTAGTGTTATCGGTTCAGTGCAGGTGGCGCATCGGCGTTTCGTGTAGTTGTCGAGTCTCCGCAGTGAATTAGCCATGTTATGCAAACATGTACAATTTGGTTTAACCAACTTTTTTATATGATATGTGGTAGTATTTTGCCGGGCCGCCGAAAAAAGTTTGGATTAACCAATAGTTTGGTTTAACGAAGCATGGTTTAACGGGGTTATACTGTATATAGTATAGTTATACGAGTCTTACCTGGGTATAGATGATGGATAACTGTTGTTTTCCCGAGGTATAAGCCTCGGATAGACGTGGACTAGGGAGAAGGAAGCACATCCGGGTCCAGCAATCTTTACCTACTTATTCAGGATAAAAATGATCTTTAATACAATGGATACTATGATTTTCCTGTAATGGTACAATAACGGAATAGACGTGTATGGGTGTGGTGGGCGGGCCCTAGCCCATGTCTATCCGAGGCTTATAGCTCGGGAAAACAACAGTTATCCATCATCTATACCCAAGTAAGACTTGTATAACTATACTATTTTACCTCGGTATACAGCCTCAGGCTAGCCTCAGGCTAGGGAGACCTTTACATAATTCATTTTTATCCTTAATATCATTCTATTCTTATTATCATTCTATTCTTATTATTAACATGTTTATGTGTCATTGTATTAGTAATTGTAATATTCAAAGTTTTTTGTTCTCACCTAGTCTTGTTAGTTGGTGAGCAGGCGCTTTGCAATGCTGGTAGGCTTTTCTAGTCGCTTGTTGTAATGTTTTGCAAACGACTTAGCCGTCTTCCAGCCTGCGTGCGCTAGGATTCTTTTGACAGAAATCCCGAGCAAACATGCCTTGGAAACCATGGCACCTCTGGTTGAGTGGGAAGAGTATTTGCCCGTATCCACTCCAGCCAATTTCAACACCGTGATCGTCCATCTGGCAAGGGTGTCTCTTGAAATTGCATTATGTGGCTTTATGAAGCTCACTAACAGTTGTTGTGAGGTACGTATGTCCTTAGTCTTGGATATATACGCCCATATGGCTGACACAACACATACTTTACGATCCTCTGGGAAATAGTCTAAGTGAACCATAGATAAAGGGTCACCTAGTCTGTTCGACTTTAACAATCGTGCTAAATCAAACGTAGATTGTTTCTTGTCTATTTCTAATCCATCTAAGGATAACGCAACAATTGTTTGTCCTCTGTGTCCCGTTACTAGTAGTAACAAGACAGCTACCTTAAAACCTAATTGTTTTATATCTAACAAAGAGTTGTGAGGCCAAGCCTTAAACAACTTAAATACGATAGAAACATCCCAAAAGCGATTATATTTTGGTTTTGGAGGATTCCTTTGATAAATCGAACGAAGTAAATAATGAAGGACATCATGTTTACCAACTGCATCTCCCTCAATTCTAGGTAAGATAACCGATAACACGCATCTGGCTGCATTGACCGCCCCAAACCCTTGTCCTTCATCCTCTAGAGAACGAAGAAAACGGGCCACTTGTGCAATTGTTGGATTTGTTGGCTTGACTTTCATTAGCAAACAATGTACACCCCATTTTCTTAAATATGTCGTGTACATTTTGACAGTTCCTGGCCTCCATGCATCGGCTACTATTCTGTCTTCTGTAATTTTATCTAATCCAAATTGCTGTTAGTGTTTCCTCAGAAAAGGAATGCCAATAGGGGTGTCGCTGACACGTCGCCGTGAACCGATAGCGGTCCGTGGTGCGTTAGGTTCCCGGACTTTCTTGGGAATCGTATATGTTGTTTTGCCAGTTGTGAAACTGCTGGTAGCCAGGGTTTCGTGTCCCAATCGGGCACAATCAGTATGGCATGTGTCCCCTCCATGCTGATTTTTCTCACCACTCGGCTGATAATGCTAAACGGTGGGAAAATATAGAAATAATTATCTACACAGGTAATACAAATGCATCAACATCCGGTTCAGGATGCCAAGAAACATAGCAGGGTAACTTGTTATTGTTTCGAGATGCAAACAAGTCAACTTCAGGTTTACCCCATTTTGCATAAATTAAGTTAAACAGGGGTGTAGAGAGGGACCATTCTAAATGGTCATGGATTTTTCTACTCTTATGGTCTGCAAGTGTATTTTGTGACCCTGGGATATGCGCTACAGTCAGCCAGACTTGTTGGGCCTGTGCCCAGTTCCAAATCAGTTTTGCTAACTGATTGCAAGGCTTCGATTTTGTTCCGCCCATATTATGGATATATGACATAGCAGTAGTGTCATCAGTTAGTATTCTAACTTGTGATTTAGGTACCTTCACTAAACTACGTAATCCCAGATAAATGGCACGCAATTCTAGCGCATTAATGTGGTCTAACATTTCATCGTCTAGCCATCTACCTCCTGTCGCTATCCCATCTTGATGGGCTCCCCAACCTTCTAGAGAAGCATCTGTGGTAATTACTGTATTTGGTTCCGCCATGCGGATTGGATTGGGTGAATTTGCTATATGTTGCATCCACCATCCAATATCCTGCAACCCTACTTCGGAAATAAACATTTTTCGTTCAAAATTGCCTTTAGTTCTTGCTAACGCTAAGTTTTTGTCTATTTCTAGAGATTTAATATGCGCTTTTCCGTATAGAATAGTGGGTGCATAATATATCATTATTCCGATAAGGACTGCGACCTGTCTAATCTTAGGTTTCGGTAACTTAAGAAGCTGGGTCGCTGTGGTCATAAACTTATTTAGTTTCTGTTCTGTTATCGAAACTGTTAGGGATTGTGTATCCAGAATAAAACCTAAACATTTTAGTTGTTTTGTTGGTTTAAGCACTGACTTATGTGGATGTACATAAAACCCTAATTTAGTGAGCAATGCACATAAATCCATAACTGCGTTTACACAATCAATTTGTGCTGACACCATTATAAAAGAATCATCTATGTAAGGAAACATTATGTGACCATTCCGAGCCAGAGAAAACAGGCTTTAACAGTTTAGTGAACAAACAAGGGGCTCAAGCTAAGCCATTTGGCATGCAGGTAAACTCATAAAGTTGGTCATCCCAAAGAAACCGGAGAAATTTCCGGTGTTGTTCCGCTATGGGAACCGTGTAATATGCATCTTGTAAGTCAACACTAGCCATCCACGCATCTGGTGTAATCAGATCTCGTGCCGTCTCTAAAGAGAACATTTTAATATGTCGATATTCAATCATCTTGTTAAGGGTTGTTAAATCCAGGATCATTCGAACGTCACCGTTAGGTTTTGGTCTCGAGAAGATGTTTGAGATAAACTCTCCCGGGCAATTTGTTACTTTTTGTATAATTCCTTTATCAAAAAATTGTTGTACCTGTTCAGTTAGTGCCTTTCGTTCAAGTGGTTCAATTTTATACGGAAAAGGAACTCTCCCTTGTACCGGAATGTCTATGAAGGGAATTTGAACACCATTAACTATATTTAAAATATCTCGATCACTCGTAATTTTGTTCCATTCAACAACATGGTTATTAATATTGCCAGCCACAAAGTTGCTTACAGTTTGTGTGGTTTTAGAGGCCATGGGGACTTGTAATGTCTGTGTTTGGGCCTCTACTTGGACCCACCCCTGGGGAAGGGTCGCTGGGAGTTGAAGCCTCGGCCGATCAGCCGTGCGGTGTTGTTGGTCCAGCCTGGCCGGGCGCCCCGGCCCCGGAAGGACTGGCTGAAGCTTGAGCCCGGTCTGGTTCCTCTGTCCAGACGTTGTGGGCAAAAATCCCCGCGGGATCTTTTGAAGCGTGGGGCTTCTGGCTTCTTTCTCCCGTCCATGTTTTTGCCACTCTTGGCCGCGGTTTCCACCTCTTTAAAGAGGTACTGGAGCTGACCCCCGAACATTTTGGTCTTATCTAAAGGTTTCCCTTTAATTGGTTCTGGGGCCAGAAAGAGCGTATACTCTTTCCCATCATTATCCGTGACCTTCTTTGAGCGGGCCACCTCTTTACCGGCGTCTGTGCATACTGACTTGAAGACGTTTTTGTATCTTCTATAAGACAGGTAGTTACCTACTGCCGTGAGCATAGTAATGCCTTTGTCCATGGTCTTGGCCAAGGATGAGAAATTGTTCTCCCGCTGCATGCTATTTGCCACTGGAGTAATGGCAGTCAGAGTACCGAGAACTGCTTTATGCACTAGATGAAACACACCCTCAAATCTCTTACGGTCCTCGGTCATATTTACGTCCCTATCCATTTCTTTGATGATGGAGTTGGGGACGCCTTTTATGCCAGTAAGTTCATCTCCTAGCTTGGAGATGATTTCCGCAGGTTTGAAAGTGCGGAAATGACCATCAATGGTTTCGCGCATAAGCATGGTGGTTTTCACCCGCTTGGCTTTAGGTTTCTCAACCTTCTTAGCCACTTTGCCACCAATGGCAGCATAGACCCCCTTCGTATTGTGTGTCTGAGTCAGATTCCGTTGATGTGGAATCTGACGAAGAATCTGAAGAAGAATCCTTCTTCTTCTTCTTTTTCTTCGACTTGGGTTTACGCTTTTTGAGTAGTCCCGACTTGTTTCTCTCTTTGGTGAAGTCATCACCCGAAGAACTCACTTGTTTCTTCTTCTTCCTCCGTTTAGGAGGAGGAGGAGCAGCCTTAGGCTCAATCGCTGAGTCTGTTTCCGAGAAGTCTTCCCAGTCAGACTCGTCGTGGAAACCCGTCATAGGCTGTTTCTGAGACGCAGGTGGTTGTAGAGACAGAATGTGACTCTCCATAGCAGCCCAACGAGTCTCCCAATCAGGAGGTGCCGGGCCCGAAGGCCGTGTCTCCTCTTCCTCATCAGAGAGGATGTGCGCCCCGGGCTGTGGTGAAGGCATGGCCGACAACACTGGTGAGGAGTCATACTCCTCATCCGAGCCTCTCGGAGCGCATCCCTCAGCTGCCGCTGCAACTTTCTTACTCCGCTTCGTGGCCATCGGGATCTGAAACAATAGCATTGGTCAGTCCCGGTATTTCTAAACGTCACAATTTTGTTATTATAACTTAATTGGACATTCTAGTGGTGTTAGAGAACGTGTTCATACCATTCTAACACAGGTGTAATAAGCTAAATTTTTGGCGTAGGTTGTGGGTCAAGCCGAAACCAAACGCGGGGTCGGGACCAGTGTATCGGCTCGCCCATCCCTCTGTTCCGCAACACTTCTCCCTCCTGCGACTACTGCGCCAGCAAGTTGGAGAAAATGCTACGAAACTTGGAGAAACGCCTGACAAAAGTTTGTGGGGAGTCTATAAAAGAAACCCAGGATCATCTCCAACAACACCCTCTATTAGAGTCCGAGAGAATCTCCACAGGAGATGAGGCAGAGCCCACATCTCTACCCATGTCACACGGGTGTTGATAGAACCACTAAGTATCGGTTTCGTTCCTTAGACAAAGGAATCTAAAGCGTTCTATCCTTGGTTTTTTTAAACCGATAAAACTAGTCCAATAGACCAAAGAAAGTAATGAAACTTTCCAATTTGATGCTATAATGCATCATAAGTAAGCTAAGCACAGTTAATAACATACTTAATGCATCTTAGCTTGTTTGTAGATTAAATTTGCCGGAGCAACTCAACGAACGTAATCCAGTCATGAGTTGTTTATGCTAATTGCTGGACCCGGATGTGCTTCCTTCTCCCTAGCCTGAGGCTAGGCTGAGGCTGTATACCGAGGTAAAATATATATATATTTTTTAGTTGGTATTCTACGTTTCAAACATGAGCTGCAATGACCCGAAACTAACAAATTTCATTGCTGCACTCACTGCTTCAACATTAGCCATGTGCTTCGCGCGGGTTTGTTTTGCTTCCCGACATCCCACAATGCACCGCGCCGCTAGAATTACGAACTAGTCTATAGTCTAGGTCTGTCTACCTACCCGTGGCCTCTACTTGAAAATAATAAAAATAAAGAAACAACGTTGGCCGAAGTGGCACACACGTAAACATATCTATGTTTAGCGATTGCACTGAAATAAAGAGGACAGTTTATTTTAAAGTTTCATGGTTTCAAGCTTATCAGTGAGTTATTGGTAATTTGAAGCAATTAGCCGAACTACAAGGCGGTGAGCGCTAATGGGCCGATAACCGACACGCTGAAACACACGGCAGCTGGAGGCGCCAGCAGTGCTGGCAGGCCAAACATAAAAAGAATTGATGATCGTCCCTGTCCGTGCTGAAAAATCGCCCCCCCCCCCAAGATTGTCTTCTTTTTTGTTACTGTTTTTACTGCATTGGGCTCACGGGAATTCAACTTTCGAATCAATTTTTAAGTCATTGGTTTACCTCGGCCAGAGTTCGAACCCAGGAGTTTGAAACCCACGACCTACCAGACTGGGCGGTTTCTTAAAGTTGCATAGTCCGATGGTTTTGAATTTCTGTATTTTTTTCGGAGATAAACATATTAGATCGATCACTCGTATCTACTTTACATTAGTTCAAAGTTACTTTTATTTTAAATGGTAAACTTTTGAGATATTTTGAATGCAAACATGGAAAATTAGTTTTGGCAAGCTTTCCAAAACTCTGACACCATAGACTTCTGCAGTAACATGTTTTGTTAAATTGACTCCGTATTGCCTTCTTCGCAGAAACAAATGCTTAATAAGTGCATCAGTATCTAAGTTAAGTATGTAAAATCAAATCTAGATAATTGGTTTTGTTTTGAAAATTTGTTATTTTATCGGACTATGCAGCTTTAAGAAAAGTTATTTATCAACTTGTCTCCGACATTAAAGCTGCCTAGTCCGATAAAGGCACCAACTTATCAAAACCAAAACAATAATCTAGATTTATTCTACATATCTAACTAAGATACTGGTGTACTAATGCTTAGGCCACAAATTCTGCGGGCGCCGTATGGTGCTGCGGTCTGCGGTGTGTCTTGCAGTTTATGCAAATGTTACGGTCTGCAGGTCTACGGTCTGCAAATGTTACGGTCTGCAAATGTTACGGTCTGTTAATATTGATCACACAAACATGAATTTTGTACTATATTGATATTCATTTTACAACCTTTTTATCGATGTCAACAAAGGTGATCGTACATTGTTGTGGATTGCCAGGATTGTGGCCTGTGGCGTTGCAATTTTTGGAAGATAAGATAACTCCAAACTCCGGCGAGCAAAAAACTGCATGGTGACGGTAACCCACTGTAGGGTCTGGCCGATGCGGCGACTTATGGTCGCCGCAAGCACGCCGTAAGTACGCCGTAACGTACTTGTGACCGAGGAATTAATGAGCATTTATTGTTACGTAAGCCGTGTTCACACGGGGAATGTAAATCGATTCGTAGAAAGCGACTTGCCTAGTTCGCCTCACATTTCTCGTGTGAACGGACGTCTGAGGCGGATTAGGGCTGAATCGATTCACGTGAAGCGCATTCTGTAAACCACCTCACGAAGTGGTTTACGTGAGGCGATTTCTGTGATTCGATTTATTTTGCCCGTGTGGACGCACTGAGGCGGATTAAGTACCTCACACGCATGCGCAGTCGACACCTCACTTTGTTGACTTTCCGGTCGATCAAACGCGCATATTATATAATTTAATTAATGAAACCGCTATCTATGCACAGATATTTTTTTCATCATTTATTTTTAGGGTTTCACTGCCCAGCAGAAGTTTTGACCGTTCCAAACCAATACGATTCAATCCATACATATGTAGGTCGAACCCACACTCTCTCGGCCGACGTCGACGAACCCAAACTGGCGCTGGTTAGTCTGGACTTGCTCATGCGCAGATTTCGATTTCCGGCCCAAGTACTGCCCGTGTGAACGGGCCGCTAATTCGACTCACCTGATTCGATTTGTCTCATTTGCCTCACATTTTGCCCGTGTGAACACGGCTGTAGAAGGGAATACTAAGTCAATGAAATATAAAGCTGGTACTGCTCAAATCTATGGGTTTGGGGTTAGAGTTTGACAAGCATGCTAAAATTTAAATTGCATGATTACTCTTCAAATATCTTCTTTTTTTTAAAGGAGCCATTCAAATTAGAAGTTATTTCAAACTAAAGTAAAGTAGATAATAACAATCGACCTAATATATTTCTCTAAGAAAGTGATAGAAACTCAAGACCATCGGACTATGCAACAATTTCCCCCTTTACGTACAAACTTGCATTAGAACTGTGTGAGCGGGCAGGCCGTGGGACCTGGATGCCGCTTAGTCTGCACTGAGGCTGGCTCTACTGTCTGGTTGGCGGAACCCCCCATCGGCACATTTCGCTTGCAAATTTCCTTTTAAAAAGACAAACAATGAATCCAGGAGGGTGGGTCTTTTGATGCTGGATCAAATGCATGTGTTGTCTCCCCTTCTGTTTCATACATAATATATATCACACTTCAAATATCGAGCTGGGAAGAGTATGCTTGAACAATGTATGCGCGATCATTATATCTATTACTTAGTTTATATAAATATATATTGTGATATATGCATAATAGACGTACAGCTATGTGGCTAATATATGTTAACGAGATGCAGAGTTTGAGACAAAGGATTATGCTAATCAGATGACGTCATGGAAAGGGTTGAGCGAGCCCTAGGTCGTGAATAAACCAATCAGTATCCAGAAGTCAAAGTGTTCAGACGTTGTACTTTCACATGGTCTCAGATGAGGAAGAATGCCGCCCGCTAATACGTTGCCGGGTTTGCGGGCGCCTGGTCAGCTTGTCCTCAGCCATAATGCGAGATTGAACTGGAAAACATGGATCAGAGCATATTGAAAAGTTTGTGTATCTCAGAACAATTGATGGTATTAAAGTATATGATGTTAGATTAAATTGAAATAGTTGTCAGAGAACTTCTACACATATTCTTTAGATATATCAACTATCTACTTCCAAAATCACTTGTTGGGCTCAGTAACTGAAATATCACACAAGAAGACACAATATTGTACTCACATGGTTTAATCCAAAACTAAAGTTGCTACAGGCACATGTACATAGTCTGGGCTGGCTGGTGGTGGTCGTGAGAGAGAGCACGCACGCGCCATGCACCCTTATTTATAGGTTAAAATCCAGGTACCAGTCAGGAGACCCCAGCCTGTACCTAGCAGGCCCTTGGCTGCAGAGTATCAATGCAACCAGGTACCAGTCAGGTGACCCAGCCTGTACCCGGCAGGCCCTTGCCTGCAGAGTACCAATGCAACCAGGTACCAGTCAGGTGACCTGGCCTGTACCCGGCAGGCCCTAGTCTTCAGAGCACTAAATATAAACCACCCCCAAAATTCCCAAATATTTTACAATATGACATATACGCCACAGCTGCAGGTGTCATAATGAAGACAGAACGAGTGCAATGTTGCATCTTTCTTCACATCGCTGGCGAGGAGGCGCAGAAAGTTTTCGCCAATATGGATATCGCGCTCGCTGATCAAGACAAGATCGGGCCACTCACGGAGGCATTTCGGACATATTGTGTAGGCAAATGCAGTATTATCATCACAAGATATAAGTTTAATACGCATAATCAGGCTACAGAAAATATGGCTACGTACATCACAGCATTGAGAGACAGGGTAAAGGATTGCGAATATGGTATGGTGGAGGAGTCGCTGTTGCACGATCGGTTAGTGGCTGGTGTGAGAAATGTGAATTTGCGTAACGAACTGCTGCAAACTACTGAGTTACCTTTGAAAAAATGTGTCACTATTTGTGAAATAAGTGAGTTCAGTTCAGATCTGTTGGAGGACACCAAGTCAGACGTGGAAAGCAAGGAGATTGATTTTATAAGGAACTATGCTACTGCGCGTACTGGTGCACCGGCGGTTCGGTCATCGACGACGCCATCTTGGAAATCGCCATCTTGGAATGCCGGCGGCGCCGGTGCAGGAGAGTTCAAGATCCGCTGCCAGAACTGTGGATATGAACACCGCCGGGGAGTCTGCCCAGCGAAAGGCAAGGCTTGCATAGCCTGCAAGAAGATCGGGCACTTCGGTAAGGTCTGCAGGAGCAGACTGGGCAGAGTCAACAAGCTTACCGTTGAAGAGCCCGACCCCCACAATGCAGGGCAAGACCCGGATCTGGCGGAGGTCAATGTGCTGGCATCGGATCTGTTTGTTGGTGCCGTGGACCGCGGTGCCGAGCAAGATGCCGAGCTGTGGCACGCGATCGTTCGGGTGAACGGTTGTCCTGTCAAGTTCAAGGTTAACACCGGGTCGGAGGCGAATGTGCTGCTGAGGTACGTCTTCGACAGAGTTGCTCCGGGGCGGCTGATGAACACCAAGTGTTTGTTGGTGACATTCTCAGGTCATCGGATCACTCCTGACGGGGAGGCGATGCTGGGGGATGTCAGCGACAGAGTGCTCAAGTTCCAAGTGGTACAGAACTGTCAGCCTATTTTGGGCAAGCAGGCTTGTGTGACATTGAACCTGCTGGTGCTTGTGGATGATGTGCACTGTGCTGTGCCCACAAACATTTCCAAGCCGACGAACAGTCCCAGCGCTCAGGCGGAGAAGCTGGTAAGCGAATACAAAGATGTGTTTCAGGGTTTGGGGTTGATCAAAGCAAATGCTGTCATTCATGTCGATAAATCTGTACAACCTGTTATTGATCCGCCTAGATGGATTCCGTTTGCCATTCAGGGTAAGGTACGTAGTGAGCTTGATCGCATGGTAGAGTTAGGCATCATCGTTGAACAAGATGAACCTACCAAGTGGGTTAATTCCATAACTATCGTAAAAAAACAAAACAATATAAGGATTTGTCTGGATCCGACTAAGTTGAACAAGGCGATGAAGAGGGCCTTTCCCTACTAAAACGATTGACGAAATTATTGTCAAAACGGCAGATGCAAAATATTTTTCAGTTTTGGATGCAATGACAGGTTATTGGCAGATAGAGTTAGATGAAGAAAGTTCACGTCTGTGCACATTCAATACTCCGTGGGGCCGGTACAGGTACACCCGCTTGCCTTTTGGCATCAAAACAGCCGGTGACATTTTTATTCAGGAAATGCACCTTGTCATGGGCGATATACCCGGTATTGGGATAGTCACGGACAACATTTTGGGATATGGGTCAACGGTTGAGGAGCACAACGAGCGGCTCCGAGCTGTGTTGGACTGAGCTACGTCGGTTAACCTCAAATTGAACGAAACAAAATCTTTGCTATGTAAGACTACAGTGAAGTATGTAGGTCATCAACTTATCCAGCAGGGTGTGAAGCCTGATCCAGACAGAGTGCAAGCAATAATCGACATGCCAGAGCCATGTGACAAACAACGCGTCCAAAGGTTCCTGGGCATGGTTGGATATGTACACAAGTTTATACCCAACATTTCAGAGAATATGAAAAGGATGTATCCATGTCCATGCTGATCTCACACATTGAAGATGGGTGGGACACTACACGAATACAGACACCACCATGTCTGAGACAGTACATCCCACACACACACACAAGTTAACGATAGAAAATAATCTGGTCATGAAAGGCAATCGGGTGGTGGTGAAATGATTGAGGCGTTACATGAGACACACTTGGGTGTGACAAAGTCCAAGCAGCTGGCGCGGGACTGTATGTTTTGCCCGAATATGAATAAGCAAATTGAAGATAAAGTCAGTCGGTGTGACACTTGCCAAAACAACCGGTAAAATTTGCATAATGAGCCATTGATAAATCACCCGATCGCCTGTCAACCGTATGAAAAAGTCGGTGCAGACTTGTTTGAGTTAAACCATAAGAATTACCTGATAACTGTAGATTATTAAATGAAATATCCAGAGGTGACGCTGTTGTGTGATACGTCGTCTGTCACTGTTATTGAAGCGTTGAAGGATAATTTTGCAAGGCACAGTATTCCTAGTCAGGTTATTTCGGACAATGGTCCGCAGTTTAAGAGCCATGAGTATACCACTATGGGTTTAAGGCTGTGTATTCCAGTCCACAGTACCCTCGCAGTAATGGGCATGTGGAACGGTTTGTGCAAACAGTCAAGTGCGAGAAGACTGATTCAGATTTTCAGTTAGCTTTGCTGAATTATCGTAACACTCCATTGCCCATCTTGAATGCATCTCCGGCTCAGCTGCTCATGAGCAGGAAGGAGGCTGAAAGGTAGATTGCCAATGGCGGGAGAAATTTTGGTACCCAAAACGCCAAATCCAAAGAAGGTCCAGACGGCAGAACGGCAGCAAAGTCAGAAAGCGTTTCATGACAAGAAGTGTGGAAAGCCGCACAAACCTATGAAAGTCGGAGATAAAATAAAATACAAGAATCATGCTGGGGAATGGAAAAAAGGGGTTATTTTGGGTCGGACTGGTATTTCTGGGAGAGAATATCAAATTTTGAACGAGTCAGGTAATATGTTATATCAAAACCAAGTGCAGATTATTAGGGCGCCTTTGGGGGGGCGGCCCGAACTGGTCGGGCAAACGCAAACTAGGTCAGCGTCGTTGCCAAATGTAAACAGTGCGGCTAATCTAAGTAGGTCAGGTCGGCTGATTAGGCCGGCGAGCAGGTTAGACACTCTAACCACTCCGCCACAGAGAATGCCACATACCAAAGAACAATACTTAGGTACTTGTTGTTGTTTTGTTTTTTGTTCAAGTGTTTTTATTCCTCTGAATAACATGTTGTCAGTTCTAATGCACTGGTCTTCCAGCCCGAATGACAATTGGCTCTACACAGTAAACAAATCTACAACAATATATAGATAGACAGTACACAATATTCACAACGCATGCGACATGTGATGGCGACCATGAACGTTACAGTTGTGGGACCGTTGCCACAGTGCATATAAAAGTTATGGAAATTACTAACTTTCAAATGCACGTATGTCAGTCAAATTTTGGGATATTTTAAAAATTCCAAAAGTATATTGCTTTTGGGCCATTGGAGCTTCCAGGAAAAATAAAATGTTCAGGTTTGGACCCTTTTGAACATTTTAGGAGGGTACCAAATTAGTCAGTCACTATTAATACACAATATTCACAACGCATGCGACATCTGATGGCAACGACAAACACTACGGTTGTGGGACCGTTGCCACAGCGCATGCGTGTGAATATTATTTATTACAGGGAAATAAGCAAAACATTGGTACATGAATGATAGGTAAAGAACAAGATAAGAGAAAAAAGAAACATATATGGGGAGGTAACTATGTTAGCCGAGTATGGTAAGTATTAGTAGGGGGTGAGGCATAACTGATTATCTTTCTAGTAGCAACATACTCGTTAAAAGGGGGATGGTGGGATGCAGGGTGGGCCTTTGTGATTGAACTGTTATTCATGGTAATCTCAGGTGGGGCCTATTAAGTTAGTAAGTAGGTTAATATTGATTAATATCTACCTCAGTAGGATCCAACTAGAATCATTTCCAGACTCATTCCGTTGTAGATGGGTTTTTTGGTCTAGTTGGCCACTACTGGTTGAGTTGACAGTGTATGTTTGTTTTATATCAGCGTCTGTAGCTACCAGTGCAACATCATCAGCAAATATGCTTCCCTTTACTTTTTCAAGTACTAGTGGGGAGGTCATTGATGTAGATTAAGAATAATAGTTGGCCCAGGGTAGATCCCTGTGGTACCCCTGCCTTCACTTCTCTTGGTGAGGAATCAACCCATTCAAGTGTAGTATACTGTGAACATTTAGTAGGTAATTTGTTAGCAGTTTAGTTGTCCCTGTGCCCAGACCACTATTTGCCACTTTTTCTATTAAAAGTTTATGGTCTACAGTATCAAATGCTTTACGAAAGTCTATGATGACAGCAATAGATAATCTTCCTTGATCCATCCCTGTCATTAGTGTGTCTAGCACACAAGCCACTGCTTTGGTTGTGGAATGGTTCTTCCTGAAACCATTTTGCTCTATTGCTTTAAAAAAATTCTGTTATTTGGTCATGGATTAGTTGCTCTACTATTTTGCCTGGTATTGGAAGAAGTGATATAGGTCTTAGTTCATTACACGTTTTAGGGTTCAACATTTTTTGGATTGGCACAATCATTGCCCTTTTCCATGCATACCTGTATCAACAATTAGATTAGGTAGATATGTGAATTCAGTAGCCAGTGCTAGCATGGCATCTTTGATGAGCCTGGAAATTAGGTCTTGTAGACCTGATGACTTGTATCCAGAGAGTAACTTCACTTTCTTGATAAGTTCTTGCTCTGTGACTGGGTGCAGTTCAAATTGGTGAGTATTAACTTTGGGGTTGTATATGTTGTCATTAAATGGTATATCCTCTAATTGATTTGCTAGTTTTTCACCAATGTTGACAAAGTAGTTATTTATGAAAGTTGCTAACTCTCCCGTAGGTATTTTATCCCTAGTCAATTCATCGGTTAGATTTCCAACTGTCTGTGCAGGTGCTGGAGCTATATCATTAATTAGCCTCCATGCCTTCCTGGAGTTATTTTTATTCATAATTATACCTGTTTTAAGAAATTTGGCCCATGCCCCTCTGTAGGGTGCCGTTGCTTTATTCTTTAGTTCTTTGGCTATGAATTAATCTTCAGGGTTGCCAGTATGTTCAAATTTGTGGGCAAAGTAATCCCTATCTTTCTGTAGCTCTAAGATTTTATTAGATAACCATTTGGGACAATTTTCTTTAACCTTATAGAGTAGCATAGGTGCATGCTCGTTTGCTGCTAGTGTTATTTTATCTAATAATAGTTGCAAACATGCATTAGGATTCTCTGTTTGGAGAATGTTTTCAATTGATTCCTGCCTTAGAGTTTTTCAGTATTTATCAGGAGAGCATTGACTGTAAGTTCTACCCCAGAACTCTATTAGACCCCTAACATCCCTAGGTTTTTTCTTGATAATGTTGTGGGGGTGATGAAAATGGGAAATATTGTGCCTAAAGTGGGACTCAAACCCACATCTCCTTGCATTCCAGGCCAGTGTGCTAACCATTACACCACCTAGGCTCCCCGATATCACAACACTACCCACGCCTACCTGTCTATGTGGCCACCTGCGCGAGAGGTCAGCGCAGACTACTACACTCGTCCCCCTGGAATTGTAAGTCTTTCAATGCTTGCAATTACATACATACAGGCAATGAACTAACGCATACATACACAGGGTAGCTTCAACAACCATACATTGCATAGCTTGTACAGGATCATGGTCACAGCAACCAGTGTCATGGGGGTGATGAAAATGGGAAATATTGTGCCTAGAGGGGGTACTCAAACCCACATCTCTTTGCATTCCGGGCCAGTATGCTAACCATTACACCACCTAGGCTCCCTGATGTCACCACACTACCCATGCCTACCTGTCTATGTTGTTATTTGCCTCAGAGGTCAGTGCCGACTACTACAATAACATGGATTGGTTTATGATCGCTTATATTATAATTAATTACCCCTGTAGTACTACAGTATTTCAGGTCTGTGAAGGCTAGGTCTAGAATTTGTTTGCTTTTTCTACTGCATGATTTGGTGACCTGTTCCAATCCCTGTGAAACTGCAAAATGACTAACTTTTGTAGCTGTCTGTGCGCTTTGTGAAAGTACGACGCCTGAACACTTTGACTTCTGGATTCTGAATGCTTTATTCACCATTCAGGGTCCTGAACCGCTGTCACCCTTTGTCTATGATGTCATCTCATTTACATATCCTTTGTTCTCCACGCGTGCCTGGATGTCTTTTATGCATATATTACATCCCCCCCTCAAAGTATCTCCTCCATCTTGGTCAGACATGATGTGGCGTTAGACATGACACTACAGGTTGTAACTGTTCACCTGACGCTGCATAAGACTGTAATTCGCTGTCCCATTTACATTCCTCCGAGCTCCTTTCTCACTTTACAAGAACTGGACGCCCTTGTGGACCAGTTACCGTCCCCATATTTACTTATGGGTGACTTTAATGGCTACAACCCATTATGGGGGGGGCGACAATAGGAATGCTAAAGGCAAGAGAAATGAGGACCGTGTGGCAGGTCATGCTATGTGTGTATTGAACGATGGTTCATACACATATTTGCATCCCGGCTACGGAACATACTCTGCCATCGATCTCAGCATTGTAGAACCAGAACTGGTGCTGGACTTTTCGTGGAGGGTCTGGGACGACCTCTGCTGGAGCAACCACTTCACAATTATTCTTAATTGCGGGGGGGCATCTCCCGTAGAGCGACAGAGGAGCTGGCGGCTTCGTAAAGCCGACTGGCCCACCTTCCAGACCCTATGTCGCGAGGAGTTCACTCCAGACATCAGTGACATCGATGCCTTCACTGAGATGCTGAGATGGATCGCAGAGAAAACTGTTCCGAAGACCTTGGCAACTCCCAAGTGTTTGACGCCTCCATGGTTGGATGACAGCTGTAGGAGGGCTATTAAGGAACGAAAGAAAGCTCAGCATAAATTCCACAGGAGACCGACTGCGGAAAATCTGGCGCTTTTTAGAATTCTGGGCGCTCGCGCTCGCAGAACAATCAAAGAAGTGTGGAGGCAGTGTTGGAGACAATTTGTTTCTAGCATCACCATGCGCACGCCGTTGGGCAAAGTGTGGACAATGATCAGGAGAATCAAACAAAGGGGAGGTGATTCTTCTGTAGTCCAGCACTTGAAACACAATGGCACCATTCTCACATCACTTGACGAAATAAGTGAAGAATTGGCTCACACCTTTGCTGGAAACTCGTCTTTGGCAAACTGCCTCCCGGGCTTTCGGGCCATCAAGGAGTGCCAAGAGCGATAGCTCTTGGACTTTTGCTCCGATGGCGAGGAGCACTACAACTCCCCATTCAGTATGGGTGAGTTGAGGTGTTCTTTGGAAGGCTCACATGACACAGCAGTTGGACCTGATGGAATTGATTATCAATTTTTTAAAGATCTCCCTGAATCTGCGCTGAGACTGTTGCTTCAACTCTTCAACAACATCTGGGATTCGGGTGTCGTCCCCACCTCTTGGCGAGAGGCAACAGTAATACTGATTCCCAAACCTGGTAATGACCAGAGTGAAGCCAACAACTATCGTCCCATAGCCATCACAAGCTGCATCTGTAAAACCATGGGGCGCAAGGTAAACAACCACCCTGTCTGGCTACTGGAGCCAGGACACCACCTGTCCAATCTTCAATGTGGCTTCAGACGGGGCCACAGCACCCTCGACCATTTGGTTCGCATGGAGACATTCATAAGAAATGCTTTCCTTAAGAAGGAGCACATTGTGGCTGTCTTTTTCGACCTTGAAAAAGACTATGACACAACATGGCAGCATGGCATCATGGAGGATCTTCATGCGATTGGCCTTCGTGGCCACATGCCAATTTTCATCAGGAACTTTCTAGTCTTCAGGCATTTCCGCGTCTGTGTCAAGACTACCTATTCCAGCCTACACTCACAGGAACTAGGAGTACCTTAAGGCAGCATACTGGCCAAGACCCTTTTCGGGGTCAAGGTCAATGGTATTGCTGCTGCTGTAAAGCGGGGGGGGGGGGGGTCTCCCATAGTCTTTTCATGGATGACTTTCTTTTATATTACAGCGGTGCTAACATGAATGTCATAGAGAGACAGCTACAACTAAGCATAAATGGGATCCATCGATGGTCAGTTCTGAACGGTTTCAAATTTTCCAAGACCAAAACAGTCTGCATGCACTTCTGCCTGCTGCATAGAATGCATGTGGAACCGGAGCTGACCCTTGATGGGAATCCCATTAAACTCGTTGAGAAAATCAAATTTCTGGGCCTCATTCTCGACGCAAAACTTTTGTGTCACATATAAAGTACCTGAAAACAAGATGGCTGAAAGCGCTAGATAGTCTGAGGGTGCTGTCCAGCTCAGAGTGGGGAGCAGACAGAGATGTACTGCTCTCCATGTACAGAACCTTGGTTCGGTCACGAGTGGATTATGGCAGCATAGTATACAGTTCCACAAGGAAATCATATATTGGGCTGCTAGACACGATCCACCACCAGGGACTGCGCCTAGCCCTTGGGGCCTTCCACACCTCACCGGTTCAGAGCCTCTACGTCGAAGCCAATGAACCATCACTTAACAACAGGAGAATCAAACTGGCCATGCAATATGTAGTCAAGATAAAGACTAATGCATTGAATCATGCACACAATTGTCTATTCGAGCAACATGACGAATCCAGGTATGAAGCCAGGCCGAATTACATCTGGCCACTGAGGCTCCGAATGAAACCTCATTTGGAGGCCTGGGGCATGGATTTGGACGTGGATTTGGACGAGTTGGAGGATGCCAAAGTCCCATAACATCCCCGGTGGTCGTTGAGGAAGCCATCGGGACTCCCTGCAGAGATTGAAGGCCAGTTTGCAGACCACCTCTCCATATACACTGATGGTTCGAAAGACCAAAGCCGGGTAGCTGCTGTGGCAGTCTGCCGACAGGAAAAATTTGGCATACCCTTGCCCGATCAGAGCTCGATTTTCACTGCGGAAGCCCGAGCACTCCTTCTCGCATTGGAGTGTATCGAGGTATCCAACCACAATAACTATGTTATATACAGTGATTTTTTTTTGATGCCCTGTCCTTAGATAGTACACCAGTGTGCCAGAACTCCCCTGGACCCTTCAGGACTGCGACTCGGTGGGATGGCTGTGTTGTATGGTTAGCCATTTCGTATTTCAGGGTGATTCGGATGCATGACCGTGGCCTGCCTGGTTCTGCTTTGGTTTGTGCCAGTACACATACCCAGACGGACTGCGCCCTATGGTGATAGTCATTTCGAATTGATTAGTACTTAGTAGGGCTAGTTTCCGTATTTGTAATATCTACCATCTTTTCTGGCCGGTCTTTTGCTTTTTGTGCCAGAACACTGCAAGCAGTGACTGCGCCCAAGATCAGGTGATATATTGTTTCTTCAGTAGGTGGTTGTGTATTATGTTTTCTTTAAGGACCTTTTATAGTGGTCCATGCTTTTGATTGCCCGTTGTTGTGTGGGTTGATTATTCCAGGCATGTGCCGCCATGGCAAACACACTTCTCTCATAAATTTTGGTGTTACTTATTGCTGTCAGTAGCACTGGGGCTGCCATTTGCCTGGTGTCCCTACGGGGGGTTGCTGTGTAGCCTGGTTTTGTGGTGTAATAGTGTGCCAGTATTTTGAGGTGCGTTTCCCTTCTACTTGTTAGTAGTGTTGCATTGCATTTTTTGTGTAATTCGATTGTGGGATATCTTTTGTTCACCTGAAGGCATACTTTGAGGGCTCTATTTTTTAGCACCTGTAGTTTGTTTAATAGTTTAGTATTTCCTCCCATGTATACTACATCGCCATAGTCAAAGTAGGGGAGGATCATGCCTTTATATATTTTAATTGCCATGCTTTCAGTCATGTAGTATCTCAGTTTAGCCAGTAGCCATATTTTATGGTTTACTTTTTTGATAGTATTTGTTATGCAGAGATCATAATTTAGGTGTCTGTCTAGATCCACTCCCAGATATCGGTAGTTGTCTACTTGTTCTAGTTCGGTGTTTCCCAGAAGACACTTTATTTTCTCATTACTTGTTAGCCTGGTACCAAATAGTACTGTTTTTGACTTGCTGTTGTTTATGGTTATCCTATTTAGTTGGCACCACTCGATTAGTTTTGTTAGTGTTAGATTCAGTTTCATTTCTATTTCTTCGGTTGTTTTGCCTGCAGCATATACCACGGTGTCATCTGCATACAGTTGGATGTTTTCAATTTCTAGCCAGTTGTTTAGATCGTTAATATATATGAGGAAGAGAAGTGGCCCCAGGACTGACCCTTGGGGTACTCCGCAAGTTATCTTTTCCTCATTGGTTATGGATCCATTTACTGTGGTGCATTGCTTTCTGTTTTCTAGATAGCTCGCTAGCCATTTTCCTGTTACTCCCGTTATTCCCATTTGGGTTAGTTTGCTCCTTAGGATAGGGTGGTCCACCGTATCAAACGCTTTGCTGAAGTCTATGAACGCTGCACCCACTAGGTTCTTTTTATTGATACTGTTTGCAATATCAGTTATTAAGTTAGCAATTGTTTTTATTGTCGAGTGGTATTTTCTGAAACCGCCCTGTTTACTGTTTAATATTTTGTGTTCGTTTAGGTGGTCCATTATATGTCTATGCATTATTTTTTCCATTAGTTTACCAGGCAGTGGGAGTATGGAGATCGGTCTATAGTTTCCCAGTACCTGTTTATCCCCTCCTTTGTGGAGCGGTGTTACTTTGGCTAGTTTCCAGCAGTCCACATAAGTACCTTCTGTGAACGATTTCTTGTATAGCTCACATATAACATCTGGGATGCATCCGAATGCATCTTTCAATACTATACTCGAGGTATTTTCAATGCCCGAAGGCTTGTTGCAATCAATTGATTTTATGAGCTCACTTATCTCTTTTATTGTGGTTGTGCAATCTCAAATGTCTGTGTTTAATTGTTGCGCTTTCGTGGTCCAGTTTGTGTTGAATTGTTTGGATAGTTTATTGCCTATGGTTGAAAAATGTTTGTTCATTATATTAGCAGTATCGTTGTTGCTGATTTCCACCCCCTCGTTGTTGTAAAGGGTAATCCATTCTTTATTTTTATTATTTGGTATTAGTATTTTCACATTGTTCCAGAATTTGTGTGAGTTTTTTCCCCATTGCTGGTCTTGTTTGACAATGTACAGTCTTTTGGCTTTTCTCACTGATTTCTGGCTACGATTTCTTGCTTTGTGGTAGTTTTCTATGTCTAGTAGTTGCTCGCTTGCTTTGGCTAATTTGCCCCTTTTATATTTGTCCATAATTAGGTTGATTAATTCTGGGGTTACCCATGGGTCTTGGTTGTTTTTGATTTTAAGTTTTGTTATTGGGCAGGTAGTGTCCAGATGCTTTCTGACTTCCCCAATGATATAGTTCCATTGGTCATTTACACCTATCTTAGTTGGAAATGGCAATTTAATTTTCTCTTTCAGATGAGTTTCTAGTGCCTCTTTTGTGTAGTTTTTGTATGATCTACCCATATGGGGAGTAGTTTTGTTTTTTGTTTTTATTTTCTTTCTAGTAACATATATCAATTCATGATCGCTAATGCCCCAGTTTCTTGTTCCTGAGGTGTGGGTATGGTTTGAGTCTGTTATTATTAGGTCTATTATCGAGCTGTTTTCTCCAAGCCTTGTTAGCTCACTCATTTTTTGCTTTAACCCTCTGCCTTTGATTAAGTTCTCTAGTGAGTATTTTTTTGTTTTTTTTTGTTTTGTAGTTTATGTTGAAATCCCCTAGTAAGAATATCTCCGCCTTCGTCAGTTTCGACACACTTTCTAGGGATGTCTCCAGTTGTGCGATGAAGTCTTCGATGTTTCCATTTGGCGGTCTATATAGACTCCCTACAGCTATATTAGCTTGTTTTTCATTTTTTATGAGTGTCCATACTAGTTCAATATTTGTGTCTGATCTGTTTGCATCTTGTAATGGCTTATGTTCGGAGTTTAGGTATGTTTTGGTGTATATTGCAACTCCTCCACCCCTCTTTTGTATTTGTGCATTGGTCAGTGTTTTTCTATCCTCTCTCACAAGCCTGTACCCACCAATTTCTAGTAGTTGGTCACTATGCAGTTCATGAAACCATGTTTCTGATAGTGTTAACACATCATATTTACAGATATCTAAGTGTAGTTTAATGCTGTCAATTTTGTTGTAGGCGCTTTGGCAGTTTAGATGGGCAAAATGCATGCCTCTGCCTAGTCTACAATCAATCTCTTCCACCATATTTGTGCGGCAGTCAGGTCGAAATAGCTGTTTGCGCCGGAGGTGGTTTTTAGTGTGGAATTGGGATTTGTATTTAAAACTACTCAGCCTGCATTATGTGGTCACCTACCTTAATTTGCTGTCGGTGCTTGCGCCGCCAGTGCATGCGGTCACATTACTGTTCCTGTGCAGCATTAGTAAGGTGGCCGCTGAGTATATATATAGTCCGATATTATTTTATTTTACAATTAAAATAATCCGATTCGGTAGACTTTGAATAATTATTAAAGGATTTATTGTGGCAAATTATGTTATGGTTCTTAACAGAGCCATTTCAACATGATCAGTTTGGGTACATTTTCTAAATTTCTATAGCATAACGACAAATTTTGCTCATTCTATGGGCGTGTCGTAAAAGTTTCTCCGTTTATGTTTACGCCCGCCTCATAGCAGGTGTGGCGTAAGCTTCAGTTGGGCTTAATTTATCCTGTTTTATTATATTATTTTTATTATTATTATTGTTAACAATGTTTCTATTTTTCTATTAACTTTGGCACTTACCTTGATTTCTGGCAGTTAGCCCGGATGTTGTCTCTTGTTTTTTTGAGGATTTCACCCATTTTGTTTTTGTATCCCGGTTTGATCATTTCTCCTGCCTTTGCATCTTGAAGAAATAATCCTGTGCCCCAGTAGGGGCATCTCGTGCTTTCCCTGAAGGCTTTCCCAGGTGCGTTCAGGATTTTCTCTTTTAGGTCTTTGTTTTGTGTGAATTTGGCCAGTACAATGTCCTCCATCACTTTTTCATTGGTTTTTATCCACTCTGGCGATCTCCATACTTTTTTCCCGATGGCCTTGATGGTGTATGGGTTGTTCGTTGCCTCAATAAGTCGCATGATATCGAACTTATTGTGGTATTTAGCCATAACCGAGCAGTAGTACTGCTCTGCTGACCTGTAGGTTTTACCATCTTTTCCTTGGATTTTGCACTCATATAGATTGCTGTAGGGGGAGTTGTGTCCCTGGAAGGAAATTCCCCAGCTATGCGTTCTTGTTGCTGCCGCTTCTGGGTTTATTCCTTCAACAGTTATGTTCCCGAATTCCGATGGTTTGTATACTTTTCCTTCAATTTCAAAGTTTTTTCCTCTCATTCTGGCCGTGGTCTGTTCGTTTTTTTCTCTGGCCAGTGTGTACATTTGCTGTACTGTTTTTTCGTCTAGCATTTCCTTTTCAGTCCTGTCAGGCCTGAGTGTGATGTTCTTAGATTTTTGTTCATCGGTCAGTTTTTGCTTATTTCTGAATAGTTCCCGTTTTTGGCTTTCTTTCTGAAGGTGGATTTTTATCCCTCTCGGCCTGGGTTCCTTGTGTGAGTTTTTTGTGTCATCAGTGGGGTCTCCCACCTGGTCTTCATTGACCCTTTCTTTCTGTCCGCCATCTTGTTTGTTTGATTCTACATTCGTTGTTCTTTTCTTATTCTTTTTCCCCAGTCTATAGGCTTTTTTTACCACTGTCCAGTCGAAGGAACATTCCGCTTTTTCCAGTATGTTTGATACTGTGCTTTCTATTGACTCACCTTCCTTTTCTGGGACGCCGTACACGATTATGTTTAGCTTTTTGTTCTCTTCTGCCGGCTGTGTTAAGGCATTTTTGTCCTGCGTTGTTGCATTGTCATCCCTTTTGTTTTCATCCTTTCCGTTTTGTGTTAGACTTTTGTTGCCCATGTAGTTTGCCTTGTACCAGGCACATTCTAATGTTAGGCTATTGTACGCCGTTTGTAATTTGTTCAGTTCATCTCTAAGGCTTTGGATTGTGTCCTTGGATGTTTTTGCATTCTTTTCTATGTTCTCTGTGTCCGTCCCGGGGCCTTCCTCCAGTTTCGTCATGGACGGTTTGGACTGAAGCTGGCTCATTTCTTTTTTTATCCAGTCCTTGATTATTTTTGAGCCATTTTCTCCTAGTATCGTAGCAATGACTTTTTCTTCGAAGTTGTTACTATTTTGGGGGATTGTCGTCTTGTCGGTGGTTTTTATCACCTGATCGTTCCCTATAGCGGCTGCCACCATTTTCTAAATGATAGTTTTATTCACTGATTAAATTTCTTTAAAAACCTATATGAGGTGGTACAAACCAGCTGCCCCCAAGAAGGCTAAAACGTTTTCCTGCCTCACTTTAGTAAAAGCTCATGCATGCTGTTTGCAGTGTAAAATTGTTGGCGCAGGGCCATGACATCTACACAGTTAGTACTTAGCTGTGAGAGCTGAATACGACATGTAGCATCGCACATATGCGTTGTTGTCTTGTCTCCTGACTGTTGCTGGACTGAAAACGAATCACCCTATTCTAGCAATGGTCACTTATAAAATGAACCAACGGACAACGGATAGGTATGACATTGACCTGTGTTGGGTGCCTGGCCATGCCGGCATACAGGAAATGAACGAGCTGATCGGGCTGCGAAGAAGGCCCTGAACTGTGATCTTGAACCGTGTCTGATCCCTCACTCTGATCTGAAACCACTAATAGCCACCTACATAAAATCCAAATGGCAACATGAGTGGGATGAAAACATTACTAAACTTAAAGAAATTGAACCATCTATGGGAAAACCACCACAGACTCATGCGGGAGGTCGGCGGGACCAAGTGGTCCTTAGCCGCTGCCGTATTGGCCACTCGTGGCTTACACATGCTTTTCTACTCAAGGGGGAACCTCCCCCTGAATGTATTGGGTGTCAGTCCCCGCTGACCCTCAAACACATTTGACTAAGTTCCGTTGATTTTTTGGCCCTGCGCCAACAATTCTACACTGCAGACATTATGCATGACCTTTTTACTAAAGTAAAACAAGAAAACATTTTAGCCTTTTTGAGGGCAGCTGGACTGTACCACCTCATATAGTTTACTAAATAAATTCTATCAATTATTAATAAAACTTTTATTTTTCTATGGGAATTTGTTTCCCTTGACCACAAATATATGACTGTGAGCTTTCTAATTTAATGAGTGTCTATTGGCATATAATTGATTGTCTGCTTTTACATGTAAAAGCAATGGTTTGAACAAAAAATAAACATTTCTCGCCGTGAATATGGCCTATGCTGCCGACAGGGCATAAAGCAACCACCAATGAATCAATCAATCAAACCAAACGGCCTAGCGTGTGCTCCACACTTTTTCACAAGGTTATTAAAACCATTATTCTCCCACATGGCTAACAAGGGACACGTTATGTTTCCTTACATTGATGATTTGTTTATTGTTGCACAAACACAACAACATTGTCAAACGGCAGTAGACAAGCTATGCGAGACATTTAAAATGTTAAGTTTCTACACACATGAAACTAAATCAGTGTTAACACCCACAAAGAAATTAAAGTTTCTGCGGTTTGTTATTGACACAACAGAGATGACTATTTCATTAACAAAACAGAAAGTTGATAAATTTACAGCTACGGCAAGTCAATTGCTACCAAACATAAGACAAGTCGCAATGTTGATAGGTCTGATGAGAGCATATGCCCCTGCTATTCTATATGGCAAGGCCCATATTAAATCCCTAAAAATAGATAAGAACTTAGCATTGGTTCGCACTAAAGGGAACTTTGAAAGGCCCATGACGATTTCGCAAGATATTATGTGGTGGCTTTTACGCATTGAGAATTCACCAAACCCCATTAGAACCTAATACAACAGTTACGACTGATGCTTCACGACAAGAATGGGGGCTGATAGAGACCAACATGCAACAGATGGTAGATGGATGGAAAATGAAATCTCCGACCACATAAATGTACTAGAGCTCAGAGCTATTTATTTAGGATTACGTAGTCTGGTTAACCTACCTAAAAATCATGTAAGGGTATTAAAAGATAATACGACAGCTATGGCTTACATATGTAATATGGGAGGGACTTGGTCCAAACCATGTAACCGGTTAGCCAAACTAATTTGGGACTGGGCAGAGGAACGCGACATGTGGCTAACAGTAGCACATATCCCGGGCAGTCAAAATACTTTGCCTGACAAGAAAGGTCAACAATTCCATGACCATCTAGAATGGTCCTTAAATCATAGTATTTTCAATTACATTTGTGACAAATGGGGCAAGCCAGACATTGATTTGTTTGCATCACGAAACAACAAAATGTTAGCTAAATATGTGTCCTGGCATCCAGAGCCAGAAGACTGGAGAGTGGATGCATTTTCTCTGATTTGGAATAATAAATTTTATTACATATTCCCACCATTTAGACCAGATGGGATGGCCGAATGAGTTAGAGCTACGGTGCTGGTAGATCATGGGGTCGTGGGGTCGAACGCTGGTTGAGTCAAACCAATGACTTAAAAATTGATACTTGTCGCTTCCTAGCCAGGCATCATCATCATCATGCTGTCGGTCGCAATGCGACAAAGACTGCTTTCATTACTTGACTGCCACTCTCCATTTAGCTCTCTGCTGTGAGAGTTGCGTCCATGAGTGGGTCTTAATGTCTCTTAGCTTCAGGTTTCTCTTGATGGTATCCTTGAACCAGAGATGAGGGCACCCCCCTCTTTCTATAGCCAGAAGACAGCTGAGAATAGAGGATCTGCTTTGGTAGCCTGTCTGATGACATCCTCATGAGGTGTCCAGTCCACCGGAGATTCTTTTTGATCAGAAGATCTTCCATAGAGGGCAGCCCCGTCCATTCGAGTATTTCCTTATTTGTCACTTTGTCCTTCCAGGTTAGCCTCATGATTGAACACAGATGTTGCATCATGAAGGCATGCAGCTTTTTCACCTGTCGTCTGTACACTGTCCAGGCCTCGGCTCCGTATAGTAGGGTGGATAGCATGATTGCGCAGTAGATCTTGCCTTTGACCCGAATGGACACATGGTGGTTGTTCCAGAGTCTCTGGCATAGTCGGCCGAAAGATGCGCTAGCCTTGGCCATCCTCCTCTGTTACATTTCATGAAAGCTGCCTGCAAAAGTGTTGAAGTGCTGCTGGCTTTTGCAAGTTACCAGCGGCACTCTCTCGGGGAGCAAAAGTGATATTATAATATATAATAGGCACTCGGCATTATTAGGACAGGGAAAGGACGGGTGTGCTCAGTGTCAGGATAATATGACTGAGTGGGATACCAGGTCATGGTGCCAGTGGCCTGGTTTCCCAGTGGGACAGCACTATAAAGTCACCATGAGTTCGCACTGATGGATCACTCGCATGCAGTACTGATAGTACTGGAGTGGGACACACAACCATGGCTAGCAGCAGTGAAAGTAAAAGCAAAAGACATGCTCAGGTTTCCACGAGAAAGGAACAACCTACAACATCAAGGACCACTAACTGTCCACGGAGACGTGTCAATGACACCCCTTTTGGCATTCCTTTTTTAAGAACATTGAGAACAATATGGATTAGACAAAATTACACAAGAAAGACTTATTTAACACGCCTGGAGAAAAGGAACGGGGAAATTATATACAAGCTATTTAAAGAAATGGGGACTTCATTGTGTGCTTAAAGGAGTTAAGCCATTACAACCAACAATAGCCCAGGTTTTGGTAGTATTTAAGTTATTCAAATCATGGCCTAGTAATAAACATTTAGCAATGAAGGAAATAGGATTTAAGTTAGCAGTGCTATTACTGCTAGTGATGGGGCATAGAGGCGAAACAATTGTGGCATTGTCTCTGGAAGGACTAGAGATAGGCGACAAGGAGGCATCGTTCGAATTGGAGCAATTATTAAAGTCGAACCGTACAGGGGACCCACTGTCCACGGTACATGTAACTAATTTTCCAGATGATCGATGTATTTGTGTAGTGTCAGCCATTAGGGCGTATATATCCAAGTCACATGGAACAAGGAATTCCAGACAGCTTTTGATAAGCTTTATTAAGCTGCATAAGGCTATCTCGAGAGACACACTCGCAAGATGGACCATCAAGGTGCTTAAGGAGGCGGGCGTCAATACTGGATGCTATGCATCCCACTCAACGAGGTGGGGCCCTGGTGTCTAAAGCAAGACAATTAGGAATCTCAGTGAAGAGAATCCTGGTGCATGCCAGCTGGAAGACGGCTAGATCGTTTGCAAAACATTACAACAAACGACTAGAAAAGTCAAACGGCCTGGTGACTCGCTTACTCGCCAACTAAAAAGACGGGTGAGAAACACAAAATTCTATTTTGCTACTAAAATATTTTATGTTAAATAATAGTAAAAAGCCAGAGTCACAGTACCGAAGTAAAATAGTATAGTTATACAAATCTTACCTCGGTAGAGATGATGGATAACTGTTGTTTTCTAAAGGTGCAAACCTTGGATAGTCATGGGATAGGGCCCACCCACCATACCTGGCCATGACTATAATGTTGGCTTGTGCCGAAACGAAAACATAATAGTATCCATAGAATTTTATGATAATTTCTTATCCAAATAGGTATGTAAAAGATTGCTGGACCCGGATGTGTTTCCTTCTCCCTAGCCCATGACTATCCGAGGCTTGTACCTCGGGAAAACAACAGTTATCCATCATCTGTACCCAGGTAAGATTTGTATAACTATACTATATGTATTATGTTATAGCATTGCCGGAATGAATAGGACTATTGTTTCCCAACTAGACAGTCGTAACTGGGTCAAACCAAATATTTACAAAATGCAGTCGTTACCTTGCATGCTGTATTCAGCACTTCTTGGATATGAGGATACGCTAAAACTGGTTGGCTCAAGTACAAGCTAAATGCTGCTTATCGGATGCTGCTGCATAGTGCTGCCTACAGTGTATAGGAGTTAGGCAGCACTATAAAGTCGAATATGACTATGAGTGCGCGTTGTCACCAATATCTAGCCGTCCTGATATGACCGTCCTACGGTGCTAGGACACAAAACCCCAGGCACTCATAATCACACGCTTCAAGCAATTGATAGTTCGCCAAATGCACTAGAAATATGTCGATCTAAAATTAAATCAACATAATTACAGCAGGGACTGCATCGCTGAACAAAATTTAAAAGAATGACCTTGACATCTCTGTCAGTCATGCGTTGTTGGACAGTACATATATATTAACATAGGTATTGTGTTCAGACCTCAGGCCAAGCGGCAGCCCTAGGGTATGGTGAGAATGTCCAGGATTATATAAGAAGGGTAGGTCAAAACAATTCTACCACATCACTGGTATTATTCATGTGTTCACATTACTCAGAATGACACACATCTGTCAGATATATTGGCCATAGTTTCACATTTCGAATCGTAAATTATATTTTACATAGTAAACAATGCAGGCAGTTTTGTTTTCAGCATGGATCTGCCTGCTCACTCGGCCACAGTATGCCTCACATATTTTACCTATGTAATACAAGCGAAAGTAGGGGAATGAATTCGTTTGTTTCAGTGAACCAGCTAATAGTGCTGACTCCACAAAAATAGTGGGTCTATATGTGACACACCATGACCAAAGGAACCCGCAACCATTATTTCGACAAATCACAGAAAATCTTTAGTGACCTCACAATATTTCGTATGGCTACTCACTCACACACTCATGTAAAACAATGTCGTTCATGCCAACTACCATTTGGAAGAACCCTCCCCCCTCCCCCCCAACAAAATAACCCTTTAAAAAACTATCAATATTCTTTGTGACATGGTAAAATGATAATGAATTAAAATAGTTGACTTCATCTACTAAATTGGATAAACCATACACACTACAAAACTAAGTACATTTAGCAAATCAGCGGTCATTTAGCAGAGATGCTCTCATATCAAACAAGGTTGTTGTTTCTATAAAATAATATATCTTACGGAGTTACTACTAATACTAGTGTCAGCACATCTGATGTGGCTTCAAATCCCTGCCAACTATATAAGAATATAGTGAGTGAATTGAGTTGAGGCCATGTATGAGACACTGAGCCGACCCTTATTTGCTGTCTAAAGCCGTGTTTACACGGGAAATTGTGAAGCGAATTAGACAAAGCGATTCATATGAAGCGAAGTAGCGGCGCGTTTACACGAAGCGAGTTTGAAAGTGTTTTGGCGCCGGCAACAAGCAGCCTTAGTTCTGCCTGTAGCCGGCGAGCACTGCTATTTGTTTACTTTACACTCGGCGATTCGACGCCTATGCAGCTGCTACGTTAATATCGCTTTTAATTTAGGGTTAATTTAATTAAATTTCATTATTTGAGTATGTAATTCTGTTAAATATGATCACATTCAATAGATTTCGGCCTAATCGGGCCCTAACACTGCCAGGTACCAGCGATTAGTTACTGCTCCCCCTGTTTCCGGCACGCACTACTATTTTATAGTACCGCCGCCCAGGAACCAGCTGAAATCGCTTCATATAAACCACCTAGCCAGGCGGATTACAATAAGCGAATTATATGAAGCGAATCAGCCCTAATACGCTTCAGTGGCGCGTTTACACGGCGAATCTGAGGCGAACTAGGCAAGGCGATTTATATGAAGCGAATTAACTTCTCCGTGTAAACACGGCTTAATATAACATGGGCAGAATTACAAGTTTATCGGGTCTCTCCTCTATAGCAATATCAAATGTGTGTACGGACTGGTACTGACTTGTGACAGTGCGAAATCATGCCGACTTTATACTGCTGCGACTCTGGGATATCAGGCCACTGAAGCATACCTGTCAAGTACTACGTTTTGGCCGTAAAGACTACGGTTTTGCACGTACAATTATAACTACAGATGTAGGTGAGCAAACCATACGGTTTTCAGCGTATTTGAACTCTCAATTTGAATAATAATTATTATGGATTGTTTATTTCTTACCATTGACATAATATGAATGTAACTATTTGTTTATTTTTTGCACATATATAACTGAATGTTTGTATTCCTAATAGTGTTTTGGTACTAATAAAAGTGTTTAAATTAAAGTAGTTTTTTCCCCTTAGCAACAATGCATTTAGAATGCAAATACATAATTGTTGAAATCGCAAATTACTGTAAGGACTAGCAGTTATTTTGAATTCATGGTTTTTCGGAGAAATATATGGTTTTCACAATCTTAGACTACTGTTTTCATTCTTGGGGGTTGACACCTATGTTAATGTTGCATAGTCTGATGCTTTTTAGTTTCTGCTATTTTTTATATATAGACCAATTTAGGAGATTTTAAAAGTGAAAACATACCAAATAAATGTTGGCAACCATGTCAAAATTCTGACACGGTGGGCTTCAGCAATGGCAGGTTCTATTAAGTCAAACTAATGAATTTTGGGGGTTCGACAGACCCGGCCAAGTCACACCAATGCTTGTCGCTACCTAGCCTGGTGCTCGCCATTAATAGGAATGAGCAAGAACTAGCCAGCTCAGTATCAGGATAATGTGAGTGAGTGGGATATCCGGTCATGGGACTGGCGGCCTGGTCTCCCAGTGTGGCAAAATTAAAGAGCGCCATGAGTGCATACTGTGCCAAGTAGGTACCCATCAGTAAGTGTGCGGGAAGTTCGGACTCCGTCTGAGTCAAACCAATGATATTCAAACCTGATAGTTGTCACTACTAGCTTGGCGCAAAGCATTAATAGGATAAATCATGCCAGCGACACCGTCTCCCGGCGGAGCAGCACTATAAAATCGCCAGAAGTCACAAGTCAGTAGGTCTACCCTTCCCGATATGACTTTAGATTTTCTTAGGGCGCAACCCCCCTCAACACCCCCCCCCCCCATCCACCCAAAAAACACCAAACAACAATCGGTCCTCGATATATTTTCCGGAATAAAACGAGTGTTGCGAACCAGGGCCCCAGTCATGACCCGCAACAGGCGTGTAGGTGACCTCTGATCTTTGGCATATGTCGGCGTGTCGCGTCACTTGTTACGTGGGTAGACATCGCATTGCAAATGCCTGCGATGCCACAACCTTGTCAGTGTCGCAGACAACGTAGCGTGTGCAGGGGCCGAGGTATCTTGTGATCGTGAGAACATGTTGTGTGTGGAAGAGGGAGAAAAACGCAATTCTACAAAAATATAACCCACACAACCAAGAAAGTAGTAAGCAACCAGAGTGTAGGCCTATCGCCCTATGTGTGTGTGTATATATGTCTGTATTCATGCATGTGTGTATGGATGGATGGATGTATGTACAGTATAACCCCATTAAACCAAACTTGAAGGGACCCTAGAAATGTGTTTGGATTAACCGATCATTGGTTTAACCGAGCTTTGACTTCGACTTTGAGTTGGCTTTGGCAAAAACGCGGGTACATTATGAATGTAATATAAATGTATGTGGATACTTTGATTAATGTTTTGTATGTATATACAGTATAACCCCGTTAAACCAAGCTTGGTTAAACCAAACGATCGGTTAATCCAAACCTTTTTTGGCGGCCCAGCAAAATACTACCATTTATCATATAACAAAATCTCAGATGACCTTATAACCACATGAAAGTTTGGTTTAACCGTACCGGAAGTGGCCTGGGCCCGAACATTTTGTTTGGCTTAACCGATAAGTTGGATTAACCGACTTTGGTTCAACCGACTTTAAAAAAATGATAAATAGTAGTATTTTGCCGGGCTGCCGAAAAAAGTTAGGATTAACCGATTGTTTGGTTTAACCGAGCTTGGTTTAACGGAGTTGTACTGTATCATTGGATGGATGGATGTGCGTGGCGTATGTATGGATGCATGTATGTATGTATATAATGTATGTTTGTATGGGTGTTTGTGTGTGAATGTATGTATTTATGCATGTATGTAAGTATGTATGTGTGTATGTATGTTAGGTGATATATGCTTGGACGAATCATACTGCAGACTACAGTAGGACCTGTCTTAACCGACCCCCATTATTGGCTAACGTCAGGTGCGAACACGTTTTTAAAGCACAAAATATTTGTTTCTTTCGATTGTCACTCTGATTCCAGGATATCGGCTAAAACTGCTATGCCATGAAAACATTAGTCTGGATGCAGGGTTGTCTTGTTGAATCAGGTACTACTTAATTATATCCATAGCAAAGAATATTGTATATATTTCCACAACAAAGAATATAATAATAATTTCCATAGCAAAGAATATGGTAATTATTTCCACAGCATATAATGTAGCAATTATTTCCATCGCAAATAATAAGGTAATTATTGCCATATGAAGTAGAATGGTATCACAATAAACTATGATGTTGGTGAGTGGGTTGAGTTGTCTAATTACAGCGTGTGTGTGACATACTGCCTTGTGATTGCATACATATAAAATAATGGCTTTTGAATATAGTATGACGTGTCACAGCCGTGAAGGTAATCACGGCGCACATTATGGTCGTTTGGTGTGTGTGTTTATTTCGTTCCCGTTATTTGCATTCTCTTAAGAGTTGAGTATCTTACACATGAGAACATCACTTAGGGGCTATCACCCCTTTCCTCCCTGCCCTCATTTATCCCTCCCTCACAATACACGAGACATAAGAATGCATTAATTACATGAAATACGTAGTTAGTGAGGGTCCACCATTAGTGTCAGGTATGTGTCGCGATTATGCATTAGGATGGACCCTTATACCTTAGCTACATGTGAGGTCATATCATAGTGTAAAATATTCCGATATTCGGCATAGGGGGATGCAAATGTTCTATTACGGATCAGTGTACGTCGCCAGGCGCATGTATGTATATATATATGAATGGGTTGGTGGTGCCTGAGTGGGATGTAAATAGACATAGTGGTGCTGGCAGGTCTGGGTGTGAGGGCACTCGGGCCTACCCCCTCTGGGGCCGTATGCACGAATCGGTGATAGGCTTAGCCGGAGCTAAAGCACTAGCTGCGGTTAGCTACCTCAGGGTAGCGGGGGGTTGGAGAAATGTGTGAATTGGTATGCACCAATGTCTTTGCCACCGCGGATAGCTAACCCTAAGTTTATTTATAGATTTGGGAATTCCCTCGAGTCGACAATATGAATAAGGCCGCCAATGCAGCGCCGGCGTTAATATCGGTTCGAATTTAGGGTTAAATTGATAAGATTTCACTTATTGCGAATGTAATTCTGTTAAATATGACAGCATTGAATAGATTTGGGTGTAATATTTTGCCGCCGATGCAGCAGCGGCGATGGCGGCCATTTTTAGTTGACGTTTGACAGTATGGATATCGACGTCGACACGTCAGCAGCGTTAATCTCGCTTCGATTTTAGGGTTAATTTAATAGAATATCACGTTTAGAGTATGTAATTCTGTCAAATATGATCGCATTGAATAGATTGAGACCCACACACGCACACTAACCGCTCCGGCTAGCAGTAAAACCTGATTTGAAAATGGTTTAGCTTAGCCTAGGCTACGGTCGGCGGTTAGCGCTGGCACCGATTGGTGCATACCGATTTCTCACATTTAACCGTGTGGAGCTAACCAAACCGCGGTTAAGGCCCTAACTCCGATTGGTGCATACGGCCCCTGCTGGATAGGATCACCTCACTCAAAGGTCAAGGTTGGTGGTGGCCATGGGGTCATACAGCTTGTGGTGGTGGGCAGACCACTGTTGTCCATGGGGACCAGGAATGCTGGATCCCTATTGGTAGGGCCATGAATGCTTGTTTCCTATTGGTGGAAAGTGGTGGGGTGATATTGTACAATGAACCCATATAACCATATAAATAATAAACCAGAAGGCTGGACTCTCTCTTCTTCTTTACACTTTATACTCTTCCCTTCTCTTTGTCTGTATTGATTCCACCATAGCCTGCCTACACAGCCACAGATTCGAGCCTTAGCCTTTACATGAAGCTGCGTGATCCAGGCACTAATTAAGAGATTCTTTTGAAAGTGAATGACAACATCATGCCTAGAGCGGGACTAGATCCCATACTTCTGCCAATCCCAACTATGAGCCTATTCAGGCTCCTCAATGAAATCATCCCATGCACAATGACTACGTGAGTAGGTGGCATTTCACCTGTGGAAGTGAGTGCACCTTGCTACTGGAATTGTAAATCGTATACTTACAATTACAAATATCCAGTTAGCACACATTCATTATATACACACAGGACGTGGTGGCCGAATCAATCAGAGTGCAGGCTTCCCATGTGGAAGGTCGGGAGTTAAAATCCTGACCGAGTCAAACCAAACACTAACAAAACCTGGTGCTCAGCATTACTAGCATAGGATAAGAACCGGTTTGCTCAGTATTAGGATAATGTGACCGAGTGGAACATTGGTTCATGGTGCCAACAGTCCCGTCTTCCACTGGGACAGCACAATAAAGTTGTCATGAGTGCGCACTGTCACAAGTCAGTACATGTCCTGATATGACCTTAGATGTTACCATGACATAATACCCCAATAAAACAACCACATTACATACACTGGCAGGTTGATCATAGAGCACTCGGCATGTACACAATCGTGGTGATGGTTGGTTTGGTTGTCGGAGTTTTACGTCCTGGCAACATCTAAGGTCATACATGTCATGGTGGTGGGATGAACGTGAGGGGAGGCGTTGCCTAAAGCAGGCCTAGAATCCACATGTCTGCCATCTGGGGCTAGTGTCCTAACCATTAGCCTCGCTAGGCTCCCTGCTTTAATCACCCTACCCATGCCTACCTGTCTATGTGGCCTTTCACCTGAGGAGGTCAGTGTGCCTTACTACAGTAATAATAAATTACTAGAGATGATGCGCCGAAATGGTAAAGCAGCTGCTTCTTGGCTGGGTGGTCTTAGCATTGATCCAATCACCATGTCAAAGAAAAGGTTTGCAATATTGAGACTTGTCGTTAGCTTGCCTTGCGCTCATCATTATGGGAGTAAGGTAGCTGAGGTGGCAGGATTATGTGACTGCATGGTTCATATTTATCTACTGCTTACATCACCATATCTCAGTGTGGCAGCACTATAAAGTCATCATGAGCATTCACTGTCACAACTCCCAATAGCTTATATTTACTTGCTCTGTGCTGGGGGGTGGGGGGGGGGGGGCATGGGATCATTAAACAGATGCACATCACTGTAACAAGTCAGTACAATACTATCAACTTTGACCTGACAACTTACCATTCAGAGCAATGTTGTTTGACATAACCGGGGTCCCGCCATCTGAGAGACAGACAGATGAGACAGAATATTGAACATATTGCCCACAGGGGTCTCTGAAGAAACATACCATCCCCATCATATGGCCATAGATAGTGCTAGGATCTAAAGCCTATTTAATCAAAGCAGTCCAATAATAAATCAAATTAATTTGTATTGAACTCCATGTATCTTATGACTGGGTGGCCAGTGATGTCTTACTCTTGTGGGGAATGATAGCAGGGTAAGATTACTAATACTTACACAGCGCCACCCTGCGGTTGAGACCAAATGGGATGGCCGAATGAGTTGAGCGTCCATCTCCTGTTGTGGGAGATTAGGGGATCCAAACCCATGAGATCGTGATTTTGAACCCTGGTCGAGTCAAACCAATGACTTAAAAATTGATACTTGTTGCTTCCTAGCTAGGCTCTCGGCATTATTAGGATAGGCACTGGTTGGCTCAGTGTCAGGATAATGTAACTGAGTGGGATATCACGTCATGGTGCTGGTGGCCTGATCTCCCAGTGGGGCAGCACTATAAAGTCACCATGAGTGCACACTGTCACAAGTCGGTACCCATCCTGATATGACCTTAGGTGTTGCTAGGATGTAAAACAACATCAAACAAACCTGCGGCTGAGGTGCAGTGCAGTGACAGCCAGTCGGGAATTAGACATTCAAGAATGTGTCCAGCCAGACACAGACTCAGACGGGCACCACTGCACCAACACTAGTAACAGATCACCGAAACAGTCGGCGAAATGTGTGCATGCAGGCAGTTTGGCAACCAGGCGATAAGGCTTAGTTTCCCATATCCGAGATCGTGGGTTTGATTGCCAACAATCTTATTAAATCGAAACTTGATGCTACCTTTGCTGGTTGTCATAATCACTGGGGTTGGACCATGGTTGGGATATGTTCCAGAATATTGTGACTGAGTTGGATATACAGTAAAACCTCTCTAAATTGCCCGACCATGGGACCGACTGTACATGGTCCATTTAGGGAGGTGGTCAGTTTAGAGAGTTAGAATATCCTTACAATGGTATGTCTGGGACCCAAATAAAGCGATCGATATAGGGGAGTGGTCGATCTGTGGAGGGGTCAGTATAGAAAGGTTTTACTGTAATTGGGTCATGATTTCTGTTGCATGATATGACAAGTGCACATGCCTATCCTAATATGACCTGAATTCTTTTTACTTCTGATGTCATAAGGATGTAAAGCCCCATTAACTTACTTATATACTCTATAAACAAAGTAAGCCCAGAGAGGAATTCTGCAAATTATACATGTCTTCAAATACTAACTCTGCATACAGATCAATAGTGTCCTGATATAACAAGGTGTCCTAGCATCCAAGGGACAGTCAACCGAGAGGAAAGTAGGCCCGACTGCACATTGAAAAGACACTTCAATTTTGCAGCAGTTCCCTGATAATAATGATACGTAAAATATTCCGATGTGCGGCATAGGGGGAATGCTAATGTTCTATTAATGATCAGTGTACATGACCAGGCGCATGTATGTATATATATGTATGGGTTGGTGGTGCCTGAGTGGGATGTAAATGGACATAGTGGTGTTGGCAGGTCTGGGTGTGAGTGCATTCAGGGCCTACCCCCTCTGCTGGGATAGGGATCACCACACTCAAAGGTCAAGGTTGGTGGTGGCCATGGGGCCATACAGTTTGTGGTATTGTTATGGCCATCAATGCTTGTTTCTCATTGGTGTAAAGGGGTGGGGTAATACTCTACAATGAACCCATATAACCATATAAATAATAAACCAGAAGGCTGGACTCTCTCTTCTTCTTTAGACTTTATACTCTTCCTTTCTCTTTGTCTGTATTGATTCCACCATAGCCTGCCTACACAGCCACAGATTCGAGCCTTAGCCTTTACATTAGGCTGCGTGATCCAGGCACTAATTAAGAGATGCTTTTGAAAGTGAATGATAACATCATGCCTAGAGCGGGACTAGATCCCGTACTTCTGCCAATCCCAAGTATGAGCCTATTCAGGCTCCTCAATGAAATCATCCCACGCACAATGACTACGTGAGTAGGTGGCATTTCACCTGTGGAAGTGAGTGCACCTTGTACTGGAATTGTAGATCGTATACTTACAATTACAAATATCCAGTTAGCACACATTCATTATATACACACATGACACAGTGGCCGAATCGGTCAGAGTGCAGGCTTCCCATCTGGAAGGTCAGGAGTTAAAATCCGGACTGAGTCAAACCAAAGACTAACAAAGCCTGGTGCTCAGCATTACTAGCATAGGATAAGAACCGGTTTGCTCAGTTTTAGGATAATGTGACTGAGTGGGACATTGGGTCATGGTGCTAACAGTCTCATCTTCCAATGGGACACCACCATAAAGTTGCCATGAGTGCGCACTATTGAGACTTGTCATTAGCTTGCCTTGCACTCATCATTATGGGAGTCAGGTAGCTGAGGGTGGCAGGATTATGTGACTGCATGGTTCATATTTATCTACTGCTTACATCACCATATCTCAGTGTGGCAGCACTATAAAGTCATCATGCGCATTCACTGTCACAACTCCCAATAGCTTATATTTACTTTTTCTGTGCTGGGGGGGGGGGGGGGCTGGAGGTCATTAAACAGAGGCATGTCACTGTAACAAGTCAGTACAATACTACCAATTTTTACCTGACAACTCGCCATTCAGAGCAATGCTGTCTTGACAGAACCTGGGTCCCGCCATCTGAGACTTTTTCTGTGCTGGGGGGGGGGGGGGGGGGGGGGGGGGGGGGGGGGGTGAGGTCATTAAACAGAGGCATGTCACTGTAACAAGTCAGTACAATACTACCAATTTTTACCTGACAACTCGCCATTCAGAGCAATGCTGTCTTGACAGAACCTGGGTCCCGCCATCTGAGAGACAGATGAGACACAATATTGAACATATTTCCCACAGGGGTCGCTGAAGACACGTACCGTCTACATCATATGGCCATAGATAGTGCTAGGATCTAAAGCCTATTTAATCAATGCAGTCCAATAATGAATTGAATTAATTTGTATTGAACTCCATGTATCTTATGACTGGGTGGCCAGTGATGTCTTACTCTTGTGGGGAATGATAGCAGGGTAAGATTACTAAGACTTACACAGCAGCACCCTGCGGCTGAACCCAAATGGTATGCCGAATGAGTTGAGCGTCCATCTCCTGTTGTGGGAGATCAGGGGATCCAAACCCATGGGATCGTGGTTTTGAAGCCTGGTCGAGTGAAACCAATGACTGAAAAATTGATACTTGTTGCTTCCTAGCGAGGTGCGAGGCATTATTAGGATAGGGCAAGGACTGGTTGGCTCAGTGTCAGGATAATGTGACTGAGTGGGATATCAGGTCATGGTGCTGGCGGCCTGATCACCCAGTGGGGCAGCACTATAAAGTCATCATGAGGTCGCACTGTCACAAGTCGGTACCCATCCTGATAGGACCTTAGATGTTGCTCGGACATAAAACAACAAACAAACAAACCTGCGGCTGAGGTGCAGTGCAGTGACAGCCAGTCGGGAATTAGACATTCAGGAATGTGTCCAGCCAGACACAGACTCAGACGGGCACCACTGCACTAACACTAGTAACAGATCACCGAAACAGTCAGCAAAATGTGTGCGTGTGGGCAGTTTGGCAACCAGGCGATAAGGCTTAGTTTCCCATATCGGAGATCATGGGTTCGATTGCCAACAATCTTATTAAATTGAAAGTTGAAGCTACCTTTCCTGGTTGTCATAATCACTGGGATTGGACCATGGTTGGGATATGTTCCGGAATATTGTGACTGAGTTGGATATACAGTAAAACCTCTCTAAATCGACCATCCATGGGACCGACTGTAAGTGGTCCATTTAGGGAGGTGGTCAGTTTAGAGAGTTAGAATATCCTTACAATGGTATTTCTGGGAGCCAAACAAAGCGATCGATATATTGGGAGTGGTCGATCTGTGGAGGGGTCGTTATAGAAAGGTTTTACTGTGATTGGGTCTTGGTTTCTGTTGCATGATATTGCAGTGGGGTACTATGAGTGCACATGCCTATCCTAATACAATCTCAATTTTTGTTACTTCCGATATAATAAGGACGTAAAGCCCCCTTAACTCACTTACATATTCTATAAATAAAGTAATCCTGGAAAGGAATTGTGCAAATTATACATGTCTTCAAATCATCATCATCATCATCAGCATCATCATCATGCTGTCAGTCATGATGTGACAAAGACTGCTTTCATTACTTGACTGCCGCTCTCCATTTAGCTCTCTGCTGTGAGAGTTGCGTCCATGAGTCGGTCTTAATGTCTCTCAGCTTCAGGTTTCTCTTGATGGTTTCAATGCTGGCATCCTTCCATGCTTGGGGTACAGAACCCTCCTCCCAGGCATTGGTGATTAGTTGGTGCAGTCTGTTGAACAGATTGTCTCCTCCGTGCTTCCATACTTCAGCAGGAATTCCATCACCCACCAGGTGCTTTGCCATCTTTCAGTCTGGCTACATTTCATGAAAGCTACATTTCATGAAAGCTGCCTGCAAAAGTGTTGAAGTGCTGCTGGCTTTTGCAAGTTATCAGCCGCACTCTCTTTGGGAGCAAATAGAGGTTTCACACCAGCAAGAACATGTCAAGAGAGGCACAAAACTATTTGTCCCTGCAGTGGCTGGTCGGGAGATGTTGGGAGTTCCATACATCAACCGCCCTTAATGCTGCCACAGTGACATGGTTTTCTGTTTAGGGTTTGCTCCCTTAGCCTTCGATTCTGTCAAGAACCTGTACCACAAGGCAGTGGTTTACAACTCTGCAGGGCAGGGGCGTTAAACTCCCTGAGGTATTGCTATACCTGCAATACCTGCTGCATACAGACCAATAGTGTCCTGATATAACAAGGTGTCCTATCATCCAAGGGACAGTCAAACGAGAGGAAAGTAGGCCCTACTGCACATTGAACAGATGCTTGCAATGTTGCAGCAGTTTCCTGATAATCACGATATCTAAAATATTCCGATGTGCAGCATAGGGGGGAATGCAAATGTTCTATTACTCATCGGTGTATGTGACCAGGTGCATGTATGTATATATATATGTATGAGTTGGTGGTGCCTGAGTGGGATGTAAATAGACATAGTGGTGCTGGCAGGTCTGGGTGTGAGTGCAATCAGGGCCTACCCCCTCTGCTGGGATAGGGATCACCACACTCAAAGGTCAAGGTTGGTGGTGGGCATGGGGCCATACAGCTTATGGTGGTGGGCAGATGACTGGTAACCATAGGGACCAGGAATGCTGGATCCCTATTGGTAGGGCCAAGAATGCTTGTTTGCCATTGGGGGAAAGGGGTGGGGTGATACTCTACAATGAACCCATGTAACCATAGAAATAATAAACCAGAAGGCTGGACTCTTTCTTCTTCTTTACACTTTATACTCTTCCTTTCTCTTTGCCTGTATTGATTTCACCATAGCCTGCCTACACAGCCACTTATTCGAGCATTGGACTACGTTGTGACGATGGATCCTACTCTATTACAACAATACTTGTTTTAAAGGGACGACTCAGCATTCAGACCAAAGTTGTCATAGCATAGGAGTTAAATGTCATATCAATGGAGGGACAATTAAATGAATCCAAGACAAATTGTTATATTGAAAAATTGTCCACACAGGGAAGGAGTTCACCTACCACAGAATTCGTTGAAGTCAGGTGCTAATGTAGCCTACGATATGTCTTATGAAGCTTATGTGCTATGTGCTATGTGTTAATGAACCGGTGCAAAATGTGTTAGTAAACCGGGCACAGGTGTGCACTTGTATAAAAAGGTGATCGGTCGAGTCGTAACGGCAAACACGCAAATACGCATACACACCTCTGTCCTCTCACCTCTCACGGTTGTCCCTAATAACCAGAACACCAGCCCGGCCCCGCCCGCTCGTTGCGCCGTCACCATGCTGAGGGTGGTTCTGCTCGTGGCCGTGTCGGTGGCTGCCGTCGCAGCTCACAGCCTGGCCGACCTGCACCACGGGGAGCCCGTCTTTTACCCGACCGTCAACAGCCTCGGTCAGCAGACGTATGCCGGCGTCTTCACGGGTGAGGCTTTTACTTTCTCTCATTCCCCAAGTATTTTCATGTTTTTTCTTTCTTTCTCTTCTTTCTCTTCTTTATTTTCGTTCTTTTCTTTCTTTCTTTTCTTTCTTTCCCGTTTCCATTTGTTATTTTCCTCACTACCCCGTTCGCTTTGGTCCTTTCGTTCCTTTCTTTCTGCCGCTCCTTTCTTCCTCTCCCTTTCTCGCTCTCCCTGTTTCTTTCTTACTTGCCTTCACCCTCATTATCCCTTTCAAAGTATCTTTTATTTTCTCCTTTAAAAGTTCTCGATTTTCTTGTTGTTCGCTATTCTCCCTTCTCCCCTGTATGTTCCTCTTCCTTTCTTCCTCGCCTCCTTTCTCCATCTCTCCTAATATTACTGTAGTTTTTGTTTGTTTGTTTCTATATCACTCTGCCTCTTTCTCTCTAATAATTAAAATAATAGGCCTATATACCGTAGTCAGTACCTGGACCAACACCACATAAGAATACAAGGCTTGTTAGGTATTCTGGTACTGGCTTATACTTATAGCTTATACCCCAGTCACACGACGCCTGTGTTTGCTTGGGATTGATTTGCGACTTCAAAAAATCTTAGTTACGTCTGCCTTATGTCCTCTTTACGTGCCAGTGCCACGAGGTCGCCAATCAAGCGGCGACCATTTCAGAAATTTTGGATGCAAGGAGGTTGCAGCTGCTGCACTTGCAACCTCCTTGTAAACAGTTCAGTCAGTGCCATTAAAAAGTGGTTGGTGACCTGGCGCCGCCCTGGTGCCATTCTGGCGCCGCCAGTTCACCAACCCCTTGGTTGGCGAGTTGGTGCCGATCTCGCATCAACCTGGCGGCGCCAACACATGCAATGCTGTGCTCACTGTGTGGTTGGCCCCGGAGCTGACCCATGACCTGCCCAGGGCCAACCTGGCCCCGACACGGCCCCGACCCGTCGCCACCCTGGCGCCAACCACGTTTTTTAATCAATGTAATGAGTCAGACGCTGGGTAGTTGGCAACCTTTTGGGCATAAAGAGGTTGGCGGCGAATGCAGGCTCTCGTGTGACTGGGGCATTAGCTCATCAGTATTGGATTATATGCACATATCAAACTGCATCTGAAATAGGTGGACTTTATTAGATTAGATTACAGCAAAACCATTAGTTATCGACGTCAATATTTAAATATTGGCGTAAACGGTCACTAAAGCCCCAAGGTTTGTGACTGTTTACAACCAGTTTGTGACCAAAAACCCAAGTCACCGGCGACCTGTTTGCAACCAAACAACAATAAAATGGCGGGAAAAACAATGGTCACCGATCAGTCGATGATGGGTCAATGATGGGTCGACAATCAGTTGCAAACCAGTCCCCAGTCCCCGAGAACTCGCTGACCGATAGCCGACTAATCGCCAAGTGGTTGCAGGTGGTTAGCAGGTCTTGGAAGGATGCCAGGTCTTTTGCAGTTTTTTACAATAAAACGATAGTGGATCTAGGGCAGGCGCAAAGGGCGGTCTTGGAGCCAGCCAGTAACAGAACGTGATTGTTAACACGTTTAAAAGGTGTTTGAGGAATAGGATGGAAAGATTGTTACAGGATATTAAGTAATAAAAATTGTTCTGGCTAAATGAAGTGATATCAGGCTTGTGTTAAATGGTTAAAATTCAGAATAATAACTAAGACTACGAAATCTCTCCCCTGGCAGAGGCTTCTGGTATTAGTAGATGAAGTAAGAATATTACAGTTAAACTAGACTTACCTGTAAGTTGACGTATTACTTAGATTCTTACGAATCTACCTAATACGAAGACGAGGATCAGGGGCCCTCCCACCCACACCATATAGTTCGGTGACCTAAAAGAAATATTTAAAATCGTTTAAGTGTGGGAGTATTAGGAAACACCGGATTATATGGTAGTGGGTAGTGGGGGGGGGGGTTATTAGCTTAGTTATTATTCCTCATACTACGAATGCTGACTGGGATCGACTAGCGCGGAGTACTTGTATCTCTCTCACCTCAACCTCGTTATTCTGATATTTGGTCGGTGGATTTGATGTTGATGTGGATCGAAAATTTGGGATGCAATACAAAATTGTCGTTAAAATTGTTGTCATTGAAACTAACGCTGTTAATTTTGTTGGTGTCCTCGCAAAGAGGGCAGACTATAGTAAATTTGCAGGTAGATAGGATGTTATTTAAGACAGATAGTATTACGTTTAGGATGAAGGTCCTGTTAAAGCATAATCAAATAGGGCAACCCTTGGATGCAGTTACATTATTTGCTTACCCTAAGAATAAGAAGTTGTGTATTGTTCGTACAATAACCAGGTATTTGCAACGTACAGAGAAAGTGAGGAAAGGTAATTCTCAATTGTTGTTGTCGTACATAGCACCATTTAAGCCTATTTCGAGGGCTACTTTGGCGAGGTGGACGTTAACTGCTTTAAAAATGGCAGGGATCGATACAGATCGATATAAAGCACATAGTACTAGGGGTGCAGCGGCCTCGAGGACTAGAGCTATGGGAGCGAGTCTCAATGCAATTATGAGAAATGCGTCTTGGAAGGATGCCAGGTCTTTTGCAGTTTTTTACAATAAAACGATAATGGATCTAGGGCAGGCGCAAAGGGCGGTCTTGGAGCCAGCCAGTAACAGAACGTGATTGTTAACACGTTTAAAAGGTGTTTGAGGAATAGGATGGAAAGATTGTTACAGGATATTAAGTAATAAAAATTGTTCTGGCTAAATGAAGTGATATCAGGCTTGTGTTAAATGGTTAAAATTCAGAATAATAACTAAGACTACGCAATCTCTCCCCTGGCGGAGGCTTCTGGTATTAGTAGATGAAGTAAGAATATTACAGTTAAACTAGACTTACCTGTAAGTTGACGTATTACTTAGATTCTTACGAATCTACCTAATACGAAGACGAGGATCAGGGGCCCTCCCACCCGCGCCATATAGTTCGGTGACCTAAAAGAAATATTTAAAATCGTTTAAGTGTGGGAGTATTAGGAAACACCGGATTATATGGTAGTGGGTAGTGGGGGGCGGGGGGGGGGTTATTAGCTTAGTTATTATTCCTCATACTACGAATGCTGACTGGGATCGACTAGCGCGGAGTACTTGTGTCAGTGACCAATTGATGACCGGTTGATGAATAGTCACTAGTCTGTGAAAATGCTTGTGACCTCCTTTTGACCATTTTGGTTCCAAGGATGTTTTTTGTGCAGCAGCTGCAATCACCTTGAGATCAAAATGGTCTGCGACCAAACTGGTTCACAACCCCTTTGCAACAGCATCTGACCACTTTCTGACCACAGGTTGGAGGTTGCCATAGCCTGCCTTTCAAAAGTGGTCACAAATGGTCGCAAGCATAGTTAGCTGCCGCATCAAGTTGGCCTGTTGACGGTGTCCCACACATAAGTTGTTCTCTTCATTACAGTGCCCCCATCTAACGGGTAAAATGTTATCACTATGTTATTACTGCTACCACATAACTGAATTGCATACTTCAACTATTTAATTTAAAACCACTGAACCTATAGGTGGGTGAAATAGGTGGGGAGAGGGGCGAATGGATTTGATAGTTATCAATAATGCATAGCATCTCGCTGTGACTGGTTCAATCTTTACACGATAGTCTAAAATTGAGCCGACACTCCCTTTCTCGAAACAAAGTTTTACGTGGTGTATTCCGATAGGTGGCAGCACCATCGACAGAAGAATCATCGATTGGATAGAGGGGATCACGGTTCCGACTGCGCATACGCTGAAAACGGCGTTGGCAGCAAAGCAAATGCGAATGGCCATTGAATTCGTCGATACGCATAGGGAAAAACTTTGATTTTATTCAAAATGAATATAAATACATAGCAATTTGGTATGAACATGTATGCACACATGCAATATAATGAATGATCTGATGAAAATAGCTAAGACAAAACTAGCCTAGTTATTATATTTTGAGCTAAGAAACATACAATCGCCACACTAAACAATCAGTGATATCCACATCACCATTATTAATTCTTGTTCTAAATATTAAAATGCCAAATGTGTCAACATACACTTGTTTCAGAGAAATATATAACCATCATCATCATCATCATGCTGTCGGTCGCGATGCGACAAAGACTGCTTTCATTACTTGACTGCCGCTCTCCATTTAGCTCTCTGCTGTGAGAGTTGTGTCCATGAGTCGGTCTTAATGTCTCTCAGCTTCAGGTTTCTCTTGATGGTATCTTTGAACCGGAGACGGGGGCGCCCTCTCTTTCTGTAGCCAGAAGACAGTTGAGAATAGAGGATCTGCTTTGGTAGCCTGTCTGATGACATCCTCATGAGGTGTCCAGTCCACCGGAGATTCTTTTTGATCAGAAGATCTTCCATAGAGGGCAGCCCCATCCGTTCGAGTATTTCCTTATTCGTCACTTTGTCCTTCCAGGTTAGCCTCATGATTGAACGCAGATGTCGCATCATGAAGGCATGCAGCTTTTTCACCTGCTGTCTGTACGCTGTCCAGGCCTCGGCTCCGTATAGTAGGGTGGATAGCACGATTGCGCGGTAGATCTTACCTTTGACCCGAATGGACACATGGTGGTTGTTCCAGAGTCTCTGGCGTAGTCGGCCGAAAGATGCGCTAGCCTTGGCCATCCTCCTCTGTATCTCAGCATCAATGCGTCCATCACTTGATATTGTGCATCCGAGATAGGTGAATTCCGGAACAGAGTTCAGCTTGTTTCCGTCAACCATGATCTCCTCCTCTCGGGTTCTTGTAGAGTTGGGTTGGTACAGCACCTCCGTCTTCTTGATGTTAATTTTCAGGCCAAACTTCTTTGATGCATCGGAGAAAGCGTCCACTATTTTCTGGGTCTCTTCAGCAGAGTGGGCAACCAGTGCACTGTCATCTGCGAATAGTAGCTCTCTCACCAGTATCTGAGTAGTCTTGGTCTTCGCTCTGAAGTGTGCGACATTGAATAGGTCATTTCATGAAAGCTGCCTGCAAAAGTGTTGAAGTGCTGCTGGCTTTTGCAAGTTACCAGCGGCACTCTCTCGGGGAGCAAATAGAGGTTTCACACCGGCAAGAACATGTCAAGACAGGCGCAAAACTATTTGTCCCTGCAGTGGCTGGTCGGGAGATGTTGGGAGTTCCATACATCAACCGCCCTTAATGCTGCCACAGTGACATGGTTTTCTGTTTAGGGTTTGCTCCCTTAGCCTTCGGTTCTGTCAAGGACCTGTACCACAAGGCAGTGGTTTAGAACTCTGCAAGGCAGGGGCGTCAAACTCCCTGAGGTATTGCTATACCTGCTATACCTGCATACCCACCTATATAACCAATATCTGATTAACCCTACTAATTTTCTAGTTCTACATATGTCATTAACCATAGGATATCAATAACAACATTAATAAAATAAGTAAAACTGACTCTGGCTAACACTAGTCTGAGTCCCCAGATTTGCCTAAATCTAAATGCACATGCCATAAGATGTGCATATTATATTGATGTAAATGCAATGCTGGATACAAGATAAATATCTTAATTTATTATATATATTTTTTAGTTGGTATTCTATGTTTCAAACAAGAGCTGAGATGAGCTAAAACTAGCAAATTTCATAGCTGCACCCACTGTATTAGCATGTGCTATGTGCTTCTCGCGGCTGTGTTTTGCTCTGATGCATCCCACAATGCACCGCGCTGCTGGAACGGTGATGTAGTCTATAGGGTACAATCCACTATTTCATTGGAATTAATAAACAACAAAATCACTATTACTTATTAATGTTATGGATTAATGCTATAGGCGGGGTAATTTTAAAATGGATAATTGAATATTGGAATTGAAAGTAAGAGTTGAAGTGTGTGTTTATTATTTTAAAGTTGGTTAGGTGGTTGTTGGAGTTTTACGTCCTAGCAACATCTAATGTCATATCAGGACAGGTACCGACTTGTGCCAGTGCACACTCATTAAATGATATGTGATATGCGATATACAAGATATGATCATATAGATTGCACTTTGGGATATTTTCCGTTCCAGCCAGTGGTCCACAACTGGTTCATCAAAGGCTGTGGTATATGCTGTCCTGTCTGTGGGAAAGTGCATATAAAAGACCCTTGCCACACATCGGAAACAGTAGCCTACTTTGCAGCAGCAGGTTTCCTCCAAAGAAATGACCATATGTTTGATGTCCAACAACCGATGATGAAAATCAATGTGCTCTAGAGGTGTCGTTAAATAAAAAATCGATGTTGTATATGTTTATGATGTATCTATGTTGTATATATGTTGTGTATGCTGTATACACTGTATATGTTGCATATATTACAATATGTGCCATGTAATGCATTACTTGAATTTGAACATACACCAGCTGATATTATTCTATGTTATATCTCACACGAATTACATGCATGTAGAACTTGATCTACTCTACGAGGTTGGCACCATTTGCGCATGCCCATTCCACTACTCTATACCCACTTCCGGAGTAACTATTAATCAATTGTAAAATTGGTTATTTGAGTAATCAACTACTAGAACATCCTGCGATTGTTATTGATCGGAGATTTCTGATAGCTATTACTGTTTGGTATATCTACGGAAAATAACGCCTGTGGTAAACACTGACATTCAACCCTCATTTAATTATCAAAATTTTAAAACTACTGTGATGATTCCCTCGTAGTGGTGACTGTCATAAATATGTGTACGTATGTGAGCCGCCACCCGCGTGTGCGGTGAGGCATAGCAGCGGGATCTCCGGTCTATAAATAAAGTCACTTGTTCACTAGCCACCAACCTGTGCGGACGTTCCTTACTTACAGGCCCTGTCACACTACGACGTTTGCCCCGGCGCGCCGGCAACGCGCAAAATATTTGCAACCCGTCGACACGCGTCCAACTTTTCGGCGTTTTGGGAGAAAGTTTGACGGGGCGCAGCGTGTTAGTAGCGCGCGGCCAACGTTGTGGTAACGAATATCGGCGCGTTCTCTCTCTCTCTCTCTCTGTCTCTCTCTCTGTCTCTCTCTCTGTCTCTCTCTCTCTCTCTCTTCCTCCCGCCCTCCCTCCCTTCCCCCCTCCCTCCCTCTCTCTCCCTCCTTCCCTCCCTCCCGGTGTGTGTGTGTGTCTGTGTCTGTGTGTGTGTCTCTGTATGTGTGTGTGTGTCTGTGTGTGTCTCTCTGTGTCTTTGTGTGTGTGTCTCTGTGTCTGTGTCTGTGTGTGTCTCTGTGTCTGTGTGTGTCTATGTGTATATGTGTGTGTCTCTGTGTATGTGTGTGTGTCTCTGTATGTGTGTTTCTGTGTGTCTCTGTGTATCTGTGTTTCTATGTGTGTGTCTGTGTGTGTCTCTGTGTCTCTATGTGTGTGTATGTGTGTGTCTGTGTGTGTGTCTCTGTGTCTGTGTGTGTCTCTGTGTCTATGTGTGTGTCTCTGTGTATGTGTGTGTCTGTGTGTGTGTCTCTGTGTCTGTGAGTGTGTCTCTGTGTCTCTATGTGTGTGTATCTGTGTGTATCTGTGTCTCTAGGTGTGTGTCTCTGTGTCTGTGTATGTGTGTCTGTGGGTGTGTGTCTATGTGTGTGTCTCTTTGTATATGTGTGTGTCTCTGTGTGTGTCTGTGTGTGTCTCTGTGTCTGTGAGTGTGTCTCTGTGTCTCTATGTGTGTGTATCTGTGTGTATCTGTGTCTCTAGGTGTGTGTCTCTGTGTCTGTGTATGTGTGTATGTGGGTGGGTGTCTCTGTGTGTGTCTCTTTGTATCTGTGTGTGTCTCTGTGTGTGTCTCTGTGTGTGTCTATGTGTCTGTGTGTGTCTCTGTGTCTGTGCGTGTCTCTGTGTCTGTGTGTGTGTCTCTTTGTCTCTGTGTGTGTCTCTGTGTGTGTCTGTGTGTGTGTGTCTGTGTGTCTCTGTGTGGGAGGGAGGGGAGAGAGGGAGAGAGAGAGAGGGAGGGAGAGAGAGGTGAGGGAGGGAGGGAGGGAGGGAGAGTGTCTGTGTGTCTCTCTCGGAGACACACACACACACAGACACAGATACACACATAGAGACACACACAGGGACACAGAGTCACACACACAGACACACACATACAGACACACACAGACACACATACACACAGAGACACACACATAGACACACGCACATACACACACAGACACACACAGAGGCACAGAGACACACACACAGACAAAGAGACACACACAGAGACACAGAGACACACACACAGACAGACACACAGACACACACAGAAACACACAGACACAGAGACACACACAGAAACACAGAGACAGACACACATCGACACACACAGACACACCCAGACACACACATAGACACAGAGACACACACACAGACACAGAGACACACACACACTGAGACAGAGACAGAAACACAGAGACACACACAGCCACAAAGACACACACACACAGACACAGAGACACACACATAGACACACACACACACAGAGACGCACACACTGAGACACAGAGACAGAAATACAGAGACACAGAGACACACACAGAGACACACACACTGAGACACAGACACAGACACAGACACACACACATAGACACAGAGACACACACATAGACACAGAGACACACACAGACACAACGTCTATCCGAGGCTTATACCTCGGGAAAACAACAGTTATCCATCATCTATACCCAGGTAAGATTTGTATAACTATACTATTTTACCTCGGGACTAAGCCTCAGGCTAGGGAGACCTTTACATAATTCATTTTTATCCTTAATTTATCATTATTAATGATTAGTCATCACACATAAGTATACCGAAATAAATACACTCTTAACTTTTTCTCACCTATTTTGTTAATCGGTGAGCAAGCATGTGGCAAGGCCACTTGACGTTTCTAGTCGTTTGTTGTAATGTTTTGCAAACGATCTAGCCGTCTTCCAGCCTGCATGTGCCAGGATTCTCTTAACGGAGATCCCTAGCAACCGTGCGGTGGAGACCATGGCTCCTCTCGTTAAATGGGAAGCGTAGCATCCCGTGTCCACCCCTGCCGATTTCAGGACCCTGATGGTCCATCTTGCAAGAGTGTCTCTTGAAAATGCTTTGTGTGGCTTGATAAAGCTCACCAAAAGCTGTCTGGAATTCCTTAGATCTTTAGTCTGGGATAAATAAGCCTGTAGGGCTGAAACTACCCACAATTTCCTGTTGTCCAGGAAATAATCAACATGGACCGTGGATAACGGGTCCCCTATGCGGTTCGATTTTGACAACTGTGTCAAGTCAAAAGTTGCCTGCTTTCTATCGATCTCGAGTCCATCCATAGACAAAGCTACAATAGTTTGTCCTCTATGTCCTGTTACTAACAGTAACAAAACGTCCAACTTAAATTCTAATTGTTTAACAGCTAAATGAGCATTGTTAGGCCAAGCCTTAAACAACTGAAACATCCCAAACCCGACTAAATTTGGGCTTTGGGGGATTCCTTTCATAAACGGACCGTAACAACCAGTGTATAACCCGGTGTTTACCAAATGTCTGTCAGTCCACTCGTGGTAGGATCAGTGAAACTGCCCATCTTGCCGCATTAATAGCTCCAACCCCTACTCGTTCATCTTCTAATATTCTTAGAAACTTACTCCTTGAGCTAAAGTAGGGTTTAAAGGTTTAACCTTTTTTAAACCAAGCAATGCACACCCCATTTCTTTAAATAGCTGGCGTACATATTCACCATTCCTTTCCTCCAAGCATGGGACATCAGTCTCTATTTTCTTCCAAATCTTTATTCAGAAAAGGAATGCTAGGGGGAGTGTTGTTGACACGTCGCCGTGACCAGTCAGAGGACCTTGGTGGGACAGTTTCCCACGTTTCATCGGAATCGTAGGCAGTCCCTTCCTTGCCATGTCACCGCTGCTAACCAAAGCTGTGCGTCCCACTCGGGCACAATCAGGATTGTGTGTGTCTGATCCATTGTGATCTTCCTGGCCACTTGGCTGATAATGCCGAATGGTGTGAAAAATGTAAAAGAATTTATTTTCCCCAAATCAACGACAAAGCATCATCTCGCCAAGCATCAGCTGTGGATGCCAAGAAAAATATTTCACTAACTTACAGTTATTTCTTGATGCAAATAAGTCTACCTCTGGTCGACCCCATTTGTGACAAATCTTGTCAAGTGTTATTACTCAATGATCATCATAAATGGTCATGGAAAGCCCTACTTTTGCTTATATGTCAAAGAATTCTGACTACCTAGGATATGTGCTATCAGTAGCCACACATCCTGGTCTTGGGCTCAATTCCAAATTAATTTGGCTATTTTATTAGATGGTGTAGACTTTGTCTGTCCCATGTTACAAACCTACGCCATTGTCGTACTATTGTCTTATGAGAGTTCTGAAATGATTTGGATTAACGTACATAATTGCAAATAAACCGCTCTCAACTGTAAGACATTAAAAATGATCAGAAATGTTGTCATCTAACCATCTGCCTCCTGTAGCTACATCGTCATGATGGGCACCCCAACCTTCTACCGACGCATCTGTGGTGACTATCGCGTTGGGTTCACCCATCCGTATCGGATGTGGAGAAGTGTTTATATGTTTAAACCACGACTCAAAAACCTCTAAAACCTCTTCCGAAATAAAAAGACTTTTGTTCAAAAATGACTTAAGTACCCGCTAATGTTAGCGATTTAACGTGCGCTTTCCCATATAGAATAGCGATTTAATGTGCGTATAGAATAGCAATGGCATAGGCAATCATAGTTCCGATGAGGACTGCAAATTGCCTTATCTTCGGCCTCTTTAGATTAACCAAAGCGGTCGCCGTATTTAAAAACTTGTCTAGGTTCTGTTATGTCAAAGACAGAGTCCTATGTTTAATGTCCAGAAGGAAACCTAAACATTTACGTACATCAGTTGGTTAAAAAACCGACATTCCTTATGGATATACAATCCAAGTTTAGTAAATGTTTCGCACAGGTTGTTAACTGCATTTGTGCAGGCCAGACTTGATTGGGCCATAATAAATGAGTCATCAAAACATGGAAACATAACATCTCCTTTTCTTGCCATAAACGAAATAGTTTGGTAACCAAACGAGGAGCACAAGCCAAACCATCAGGTGAACTCAAACAATTGTTCCTCCCAAAGAATCTTAGGTATTTCCGGTCATTTTTGCCAATCGGAATCGTGTAGTATGAATCTCATAAATCCACACTAGCCAACGAAGAGCCTGGTGTAATCAAATCTCTTGCCTTTACCAATGGAAACATTTAAAAAAATGTATATATTCCACCATCGTGTTTAACTTTGTTAAATGTAGAATCATCCGAATCTCACCATTATATAGAAATAAATTCCCCTTCCATAATTCATTTGTAACAAAATTGTTCCTCCTGGTTAGCCAGTGCCTCTCATTCGGTGAGAGCGAACCGATAAGGGAAAGGAGTAGACTCCTGTACTGCTATGCGCACAAAAGGAATCCGCACCCCTTCAACCAAATGTAAGATCATTCATGTAAGCCATTTGCCTCAACATGCTTACAGGTGTTTGCGTTGCTTCCGAAACCACAGGTGGTATCGTAGCTTCCGGGTTTTGCGTAGCAAAATCTACTTGTTCCCTGTCCTGGGGAAGGTTTTGTTGGGAGTGTACTCCTGCTTAAACGGTCGGTTCCCATCGTTTCAGAGGAAAACTGGCGTTGCCCCCGTTCCCTGGGCTGCAGCCCGTAGATTGGACCGGAATGTCCAATCCTGGCGGCCCGACGGTTTCGAAAATCCCTCTGGATTTTCGAAACGGGCGCTTTCATCGACCTGCTCCCACTCTTGGTGGCGGTCTCGACCTCTTAAAAAGAGGTATTGCCACTGTCCACCAAACATTTTTGTTTCATTAAATGGTTTTTCCTTTGATTTGCCTCAGTGGAAGGAAAAGAGTATACTCTTTGCCATCATTGTCAACCACCTTCTGTGACCTGGCAATTTCTTTGCCCGCATCAGTACAGACACCAGGATTACTTTCCAACTAGAATCTATCAAGAAACCAAGGAAAAATCCAAAAGTGATGTGGCTTCAGCCAACATCGCTCTCCGCTCGGCCACGGGCAGGTTAACGTGATGTGGCTTCAGCCAACCTCGCTCTCTGTTTGTCAACGAGCGGCCTAAATGTGATGTGGCTTCAGCCAACATCGCTCTCCGTTTGGCAATGGGTGGCTTAACCGTGATGTGGCTTCAGCCAACATCGCTCTCCGTTCAGGAACGGGTGACAAATGTGCTGTGGCTCGAGCCGTCATCTCTCTCCGCTCGGTCACCGCAGGTTAAAAAGTGATGAGGCTTCAGCCAACATCGCTCTCCGTTAAGCAACGGGCGGCATAAGCGTGATGTGGCTTCAGCCAACATCGCTCTCCATTCGGGAACAGGCGACACAACGGGATGTGGCTACAGCCATCATCTCTCACCGCTCGGCCACTGGCGGGTTAAAATGTGATGAGGCTTCCCCCCAACATCGCTCTCCGTTCGGCCACGGGCGGCTTAACCATGATGTGGCTTCAGCCAACCTCGCTCTCCGTTCAGGAACGGGTGACAAAAGTGCTGTGGCACTAGCCATCATCTCTCTCCACTTGGTCACCGGCGGGTTAAAAAGTGATGAGGCTTCAGCCAACATCGCTCTCCGTTAGCCAACGGGCGTCATAACCGTGATGTGGCTTCAGCCATAATCGCTCTCCATTGGACAACGGGCGGCTTAAACATGATGTGGCTTCAGCCAACATCGCTCTCCGTTCGGCCACGGGCGGCATTTACTGGTGTTGGAGAACATATTTACACCTTTCCAACACAGGCGTGTAAGCTAATGTGTCATGTTGTAGGATAACGGTATGGAAACCGAAACCAAATGAGGGGTAGGGACCAGTATATCGGTACCCTCCCACACTCTCTGTTCCGTACACTTCTCCCTGCTGCGGCTACTGCGCCAGCAAGTTGGAGAAAATGCTATGAAACTCGGAGGTATGCCCCAAAATTGTGTGGAATCCATAAAAGAAACCCAGGATTAATTTCCAATGTGAATCCATAAAAGAAACCAAGGAAAAATCCAAACGTAATGAGGCTCCAGCCAACATCGCTCTCCATTCAGCAACGGCCGGCTTGTTGAACAAATCTTACCTGTGATGTGGCAATCACCAACATCGACATACACAACAGAGATGCAATAATTTCTCTTTCTAGGCTAGCTGGATCATAAATCCACAAAGGAAATATTAGGCCGGTAGGAAAAAACTAAATGCGGTTCTATACACCCCTTACGGGCCTCGCTCTATCAGCCACCGTCAACAAAGCAGTGAAAACACGCGTGTTTAATTCATGAAATACATCGTTTAACTCAAAAAACGCTATTAAACGAACAAATAATTTGTTGAAGTAACTGGGTTCTTCTTTGCTGCTGGTCCTAAAAAGGGGGAATCGGGGGTAAAAAGTTAAACACGTCACAGCTTATCCTAGTTAGGCTTGTTGTGTTCCACATATATCCTATTTTAAGGCACAATTAAAAGAAAAGCAGTTTGGACCCCGATTGCACGTCAGGGTGGCTTTGAACTTGACTAAGTGGAGAACGTTACGCGTGTTTCGGTGTGACACAAAAAGCCGCCTAGTGTCAGATTTAGAACTAAACCCTTATTTTTTCCTAGTACGGTTTTGAACTGCACTCACTAGGAGTAAGTAAGTGCAATTTTATGAGAGTCCGTCCACTTGAGAGTAGAACAGAGGACTTATAAAATTGTGACACTGAAACATGTGTGACATGGAAAGGAAAAGTTTTTTCTTCAAGATCAAACAAACACCACAGAGCATGAAAAGGTATTCATGCTTATTAGTTTTTGACGCTGTGGACATATTTCAAAGTAATTTTGTAATACTTCCATAACTTCTGATGTTATTCGAGTTGTAACGCATGTTTCATGTGACATGTAACGCATGTTTCATGTGACACTCAATAATAACTTGGCTCAGAAATTGCTAACAGTATGCACACAAAAAAAGTTTTTGTTAAGGGTATTATTTCTACACATTACATGTATGCAAGTATGTCTTTTGAGTGTTACAAGTTTTGCTTATAATGGGTTCTTCTTCAGTTTTGGTTTGTTTGTTTGTTTGTTTGTTGTTGTTTTACGTCCTAGCAACATCTAAGGTCATATCGGGACGGGTACCGACTTGTGACAGTGCGCACTCATGGCAACTTTATAGTGCTGTCCCACTGGGAAACCAGGCCGCCGGCACCATGACCTGGTATCCCACTCAGTCACATTATCCTGACACTGAGCACACCAGTCCTTGCCCTATCCTATTAATGCCGAGCGCCTGGCTAGGAAGCAACAAGTATCAATTTTAAAGTCATTGGTTTGACGCGACCGGGACTCGAACCCACGACCCCACGATCTACCAGCACGGGAGACGGACGCTCTAACCCATTCGGCCATCCCGTCTGGTGTTCAGTTTTGGTCCTAAAAAGGGGGAATCGGAGGTCAAAACTGAAATATGTTACAGCCTATCCCAATTAGGCTTGTTGTGTTCCATATACATCCAATTTTAAGACACAATTTAAAACAAAAACAATTTGGACCCAGACTGCAAGTCAGGGTGGCTTTGAACATGACCAAGTGGAGAATGTTACGCGTGTTTCGGCTGACACAAAAACCTTCATTATGTAATATTTAGAACAAGACCCTTATTATTTCCTAGTTAGGTTTTGAACAGCAGTCACTAGGAGTAACTAAGTGCAATTTTATGAGTGTTCGTCCACTTCAGAGTAGAACAGAGAAGATATAAAATTGTGACACTGAAACATGCGTTACATGGAAATGAAAAGTTGTTCCTTCATGATGAAACAAGCACCACAGATGGTGAAAATATTTATGCTTATTAGTTGTTGATGCTGTGGACATATTTCAAAGTAATCTTGGAACACTTCCCTAACTTCTGATGTTCTTGGAATTGTAACACATGTAACATTTAACGCATGTTTCATGTGACACTCAATAATGACTTAGGTTAGACACTGCTAATAGCATGCAAAAAATGTATTTGTTCAGGGCATTATTTGTACACATTACATGTATGCAAATATTTCTTTTGAGTGTTATAAGTTTTCTTATGTAGAAAAAGATATTGCGATGACTTAGAGGATGAAGATGACAACAGGTGAACGCGTGATAGCATCATAGCGCAACATCCTGTTTATAACTTGACACCACATCATCAGTAGGTGTGTAGATGCCCACGGTATATTTGAAAATCATGGTGAGAAGAGATTTGATCCATTATTGGATTTTGTATCGCGAAATAATTTTCGCCGTTACGCGTGTTTCATCTTCATCGAAGTGTGACACGCCACACTAATAGCATCATAGCGCAACATCCTGTTTATGACTTGACACCACATCATCAGTAGGTGTGTAGATGCCCACGATATATTTGAAAATCATGGCGAGAAGAGATTTGATCCATTGTTGGATTTTGTATCGCAAAATAAATTTTCGCCGTTACGCGTGTTTCACCCGTGACACAAAGTTTTTATTTCACTTTTAATGCATTTTAGGAAATAATATTATAACTTTTGTGTTCAGAACTAGGCATCTATGATGCTATCCTATTTAAAGCAGCAGGGTTTTTCCTGGCTTGCATGGTTGGATATTGTGAAAATTGAAGGTGAACGCGTGTTTCATGACGTGACACCTCATGTAACACGCGTTATGCTCACTTTCAAGCATCGTTGTTTTACACACAGACACTCAATAGTCCTAAAATTAGTTTTCTGACATTTTTGCATGTTACAACTTTGCAAATAAACTAGCTATGTTTGAATATTTTGGTCTACAATGAAGTAGTTTCCAACACAAGTAGTACTGTTTCACCATTCCCATTTTTAGCTGTCATATTTGCGTGACAAATGAATCTATTTTTGCAATAAAAAATAAACCAAACATTTTTTTCTCACTGGATTGCTGTCATTGCTTCTTTGGGGTATAATAAAAGGAATTTTCTTCATTTGGTATGAAAAGGAGAATTAATTTAGACAAAAACAGTTACAATGTGAGGACCAACCAATTAGGACCAGCAGCAAAGAAGAACCCAACTAGTAAGAACCAAATCTACACAAGAATGAATATCCTCCGGCATTCTTGGGTTTAAAAAACCAACAAATGCTAAAAACATAGCGATAATCGAGCCGGAAAAGTCCGACATGAAACAAAAGCTGTGTTCACACGGGCAAAGTTCATGTTGACTTAGACAAGTCGATTTATATGAATCGATTTAGTGTCGTGTCCACACACAGAGCGGTTTAAGGCGGAAATCGATATCTGCGCATGAGCAAGTCCAGACTATCCAGCGCCAGTTTCGCTTAGTCGACGCCGGCACGAGAGAGTGTGGGTTCGACCTAGATCTGTTTCGACTGAATCGTATTGTTTTGGAACGGTCAAAACTTCTGCTGGGCAGTGAAACCCTAAAAATAAATGATGAACAAAATATATGTGCACAGCTAGCAGTTTCATAGAGCAAATTTACCGGAAAGTCAACAAACTCAGGTCTCAACTGTGACGTGCTTAATCCGCCTCAAGTAAGTCGGTTGCGTTCACACGGGCGAATCATAAAATTCAGTTCATATAAACCACCTACAGAGGTGGTATAGATGAAGCGATCTAGCTGAATCGATTCAGCCCTAAATCACTTTAGCGTAGCGTCCACACGGCGAATGTGAAGCAAACTAGACAAGGCAATTTAAGCCGTGTTTACACGGGCAATTGTGAAGCGAATTAGGCAAATCGATTCATATGAAGCGAATTAGTGGCGTGTTTACACGAGCGAGTTTGAAAGTCTGTCGGCGACCGGGAACCAGCAGCCTTAGTGGTGCGCTTGTAGCCGGTGAGCACTGCTATTTGTTTAGTTTACACTCATCGATTCGACGCCGATGTAGCTGCTACGTTAATATCGCTTGGAATTTAAGGTTAATTTAATTAAATTTTATTATTTGAGTATGTAATTCTGTTAAATATGATCGCATTCAATAGATTTCAGCCTAATTGGTCCCTAACACTGCCGGGCACCTGCGATTAGTTACTGCTGAGCCTGTAGCCAGCGAGCACCACTATTTGACCGGCGACCGGGAACCAGCTGAATCGCTTCATATAAACCACCTGGCAAGGTGGTTTACATAAAGTGAATCATATGAAGCGAATCAGCCCTAATCCACCTCAGAGTCGTGTTTACACGGCAAATGTGAGGCGAACTAGGCAAGGCGATTTATATGAAGCGACTTAACTCGCCCGTGTAAACATGGCTTTAGATGAAGCGTTTTAACTCACCAGTGTGAACGGGGCTAAAATAAACTGGCGACTGTCAAATCTAGCGTACCGGAAATTTCGACGGTTTAACGCTAATAAGTCCGTTAATATGTCCACCAAATTAATGAAACTCGCACAAAAGACGCCAAAGGTCCTTATAAATCACCCTGTGAAAAATGTCCATGAACTTACTGATAGTTTTGGAGTTATTTGTAGAAAACGTCCATCGCTCGCGAGGTCTTTATGCTAATTGCTGGACCCAATGTGCTTCCTTCTCCCTAGCCTGAGGCTAGCCTGAGGCTTAAGCCGTGTTCACACGGGCAAAATGTGAAGCGAATTAGACAAATCGAATCAGGTGAGTCGAATTAGCGGCCCGTTCACACGGGCAGTACTTGGGCCGGAAATCCAAATCTGCGCATGAGCAAGTCGATACTAAGCAGCGCCAGTTTGGGTTTGTCGATGTCGGCACTAGAGAATGTGGGTTCGACCTAGATATGTATGGACTGAACCGTATTGGTTTGGAACGGTCAAAACTTCTGCTGGGCAGTGAAACCCTAAAAATAAATCATGAAAAAAATATCTGTGCATATATAGCGGTTTCATTAATTAAATTATATAATATGCGCTTTTGATCGACCGGAAAGTCAACAAACTGAGGTGTCGACTGCGCATGCGTGTGAGGTGCTTAATCCGCCTCAGTGCGTCCACACGGGCAAAATAAATCGAATCACAGAAATCGCCTCACGTAAACTACCTCGAGAGGTGGTCTACAGTATGCGCATCACGTGAATCGATTCAGCCCTAATCCGCCTCAGACGTCCGTTCACACGAGAAATGTGAGGCAAACTATACAAGTCGCTTTCTACGAATCGATTTACATCGACCGTGTGAACACGGCTTTAGTACCAAGGTAAAATATATATATATAATTATATATATATATATATATATATATATATAATTATGTAGTCACATATATAGGTCTCCATATAGATATAAGTAGATGTGAATGGATGTATATATAGACATATACACATAGGTGCATATGTAATATTTATATATGCATATACACATAGGTATATGTATATTTATATGTATACACATATGTATGTGTATATGTATATTTATATCTATATCCGTATACATATATATATCTTATATATGTATATACATGTATATGTAAATCTAAAAATGATGCCAATAATAATTTAAATAATACGGTAATAATAATGACAATAATAATGATAATAACAATGATACTAATAATGATAATAATGATGATAATAATAAAAACAATATAATGATAAAAATGGCAATAATACTTGATGTTACCCGACCTGACTTTAGCCAACCTGACTTTACCTGACTCTAATTATTTATTATGCATATATATATATATTTTACCTCGGCCTCAGGCTAGCCTCAGGCTAGGGAGAGGGAAGCATGTCCGGTCCAGCAATTAGCATAAGAAACTCGCATGCAGTGGATGTACGCGATTTTCTCCAGCGGGATTTATCTACAAATTTCTCCACAAATAACCGGAATTCGCGGATTATTTTCCACACGTTTCTTTATTAAGGACATTACCGTCCTTTGTGTGAGTTTTAGCTAGGTGGCGACTGTATTTACGGAATTATTAGCGTTTAACCGTTCCGAAGTCCGGTTCGCTAGCTTTCAAGTCGCCGTTTTCGTTGGTTTCGTTTCGTTCGCTTAAAACCCCCATTATCACTCGATTACTTCTTATAGTTTATTCGTCCTTCGGTAAGGAACGACTTAAATTAGAGTTTAACCGTTCCACACGTTTCTTTATTAAGGACAATAACGTCCTTTGTGTGAGTTTTAGATAGGTGGCCACTGTATTTTCGCAATTATTAGCGTTTAACCGTTCCGAATTCCGATACATTTTTCGAGTCAACTTGGCCTGTGTGTTGTTTGGGGAGTTTTCAGCCGCATTAATGCACTGATGGCTGCACTTCTGCAACACTGAATGTTTCCGGGTGCCTTGCCGACCCGGAGTTCACTTCTTACAATATTATATTTATTTATTTATATTTGTATTTCGGCTAAACCCAAGAACACTGGAGGAAACGAGTAATTGAAAAGTTTAAAGTTACTCAGGAGGAACACTGACAGTTGACATAAGCCTGGAGTATTGTATTCACTGTAAGTATTAATACAAACTGTATGAAGATAGTTTGTTATGCATTATGGCATCTTTTTTGAAGTTTAGAACTTCGTAAGTCTGTCTGAGATAGGTATGTTTACAGATGGATAAAATGATGGTGACCGGCCAAAGAGCCTTGGTATACAAAACAAAACCGATACTGATTGGTTGTTGCACCCGTGGAATGCGGGTAGAGATGAAAGCGAAAGCTGCAGGGTGAAACCGCATCTCCAGTGGATTTTCTCTCGGACTCTCATAAAGAGTCACGTTGGGGATTATCCTGGGTTTCTTTTATCGACTCCCCACACCACATTTTTCAGGCGTACCTCCGAGTTTTGTAGCAATTTCTCCAACTTGCTGGCGCAGAAGCCGCAGGAGGGAGAAGTGTACAGAACAGAGAGAGTGGGCGGTCCCAAGGCCGACCCCCCGTATGCTTGGTTTCGCTACCAGACGCCTACGGCATAAACTTAGCTTACCATGCCTGTACTGAGAACGGCGTAAATACGTTACTCAGTACCAAATACATCCTCAACCCAGGTTCCACCTGGCGTCACAATTTGTGTTCACGTTGAGTTGATACCGGTTTATAGTAACACAGTCGTTACAGACTACCGATGGCCACGAAGTGGAACAAGGTCCTGCCTGCGGTGTCAGGGCTAAAGCCACATCCAGTTTAGGCAAATGTTACCACAAAGGGCGATGTTGGCTGAAGACCGTTACTACACGGAGAGGGATGCTGGCTGAAGCCACATATTATTTTGTCACCCATTCGTGAATGAAGGGCGGTGATGGCTGAAGCCACATACCGTTAAGCCGCCTGTTGCCGAGCGTAGAGACATGTTGGGTGTAGCCACATTATGTTGTGATGCTCGTTGGCAAATGGAGAGCATGGTGGTTTAAAGCCACATTACGTTTAACCCGCACGTTTCCGAGCGGAGACCGAGGTTGGCTAAAGCCACATCAGGTATATAATTTTTTCCTCGGTTACTTGATATAAATACTGGTCTCTACACATCGTTTTGGATTTGGCTTCCATACCGTTACCCTATAATTTTACATTCGGCTACACGCCTGTTTTGGGAACGGGCTGAATACGCTCCCCGACACCAGTATTGCCGCCCGTGACTGAATGGAGAGCGAGGTTGCCAGAGGCCACATCACGTTAAGCCGCCTTTGCCTGATGGCGAGCGGTGATTGCTGGGGCCGTATTACTATTTTAAAGCTAGTGGCACAATGGAGAGCGATGTTGGCTGAAGCCTCATCACAATAACTCGCCCGGGATACCACCCGGGCCAAACCAAAGGGAGAGATAGGCTGAAGCCTTATTACAGTAACCCGCCGTGACCGAGCGGAGAGCGATTACGGTTATAACCACATCACGATTGGTACCCCGTTAGAAATGGAGAGTGATGGTGGCTGAAGCCACATCCCATTTTTTGGGTACACTCAAACTTTCAGTTGATGATTACAGGTTTTCGGACCTGCGAGGTACTTTGGCTTTTATTAGCCATGAGTATGTTCTGTTACAAACGGTACCCGTCTGGATATGTTTATACATTCTTCCAGGACCAAAACCAACAACAAACAAACAGTTGGTTGAACACTCTGATTTTCATTGATCGGCACGGAACTGAGAGATACTTTGGCATTTATTAGCCAAGGTTATATACTGTTATAAACGGTACCCGTCTGGATATGTTTATAGGTTTTTTCCAAGACGAAAAACAACAACAAACAAACAGTTGGGTGAAAACTCTAATTTTCATTGATTGTTACAGATCTTTGAATTAAGGGTTTGTTGGGTACGACGGGCAGTAAGCCCGAAGATCCCATTTATGATGATAACTACTCATCACCAGAGGTGATGGCTTAAGCCTCCCTGGCACAATTGAGTTTACGGGAGGAAACCAGGCCAGATGCTGGCTATCCAGAGATAGAGAAGCGGCTCAGAAAGCTGGAGCAAATGCTCTCAGCAAAGTCTAAAATGGGAACAAGTAGAGGTTGCACAGCAAAGTCACATGGCCACGGAAACAGGTTTTTCCAAAAAGTAAAAATAAATGTGATGTTTCCTTACATAGATGAGTCATTTATTATGGCCCAGTCACAGTTCAGCTGCTCACAGGCAATTACTAACCAATTTATCAAACAGACCAAAAATTTGGTAAGGTTTGTTTGGAAGGAACAACTATATGAATTTACATGTTTACCAACTGGTGTAGCTTGTAATTCATGATTTTTTACTAAGCTCCGAACACACAATGTGTTCGCTCATAGAGCGGGAAGGACATTTTCGTTTCCCGTTTATTGATGATTAATTGGTTTGGATGCGCAGTTAAAGTAAATGATTAATTTACAACATTTACAAAACTAAATTTGCTGGAAATAATTAAAGAATTTAGCATAAGATAGGACTAAAGGGTTTGTGAAGGCCGAGGCCTTCATAAAGAAGTTTAGATCATATTAATGGTCTAGACTTAAGAATAGTGTATTTAGGGTTATGTGGTTTAATCTGCATGCACAGATGCTATGTCAGAATGTTGACAGATAATACTACAGCAATGGCTTCCATTCGCAACATCGGAGGGACAATGTCCAACCCATATAATTGCGCATGTTATAGGTAACATGACTAATTTACGGGTGGAGAATTCCACAATGAACCGATAGGTGGCGCCACTCCAGTAACGCTAGGGGCATCCGACCCGACCCCACCAGCTGACCTTTCCCGCCTTATTATCACGTGACCTCCCCCCGCCAGCCCGCTACCACAACCCTCCTACCCGAGCTACCGATCACACCGATTCACTTAGGAGACACAAACTGTATATATTTTTCCTACACGAAGGGGGAAAATCTTTTAAGCATTAATGTTTCGTGGAGAGGTGTTCACAACACCCCTTCTGACATTCCCTTTCGGAACACGTGTTTATGACAGTTTTATTTACATAAAGTTACTCAGCTGAGATTAACTTCGCATGCCCGGAGGAAAGGAACAGTTCAGTTATATTCAAATTATTTGAAAAACTGGGGTTACCATGGTTTAGTTATGAGGCCTACAATGGCACATCTTGTTAGATTTTCTAAGGATGCTTGATAAAGTTTTAGGTTGGAATCGATTAACGCTTCAAGATGTGGTTTTCGGTGATACATCCGCGAGGAAATGGACAGATAGTTGGTAGGCACCAACTTATTCACTGGCTGTGAAATCAGTTTACAAAAGGAATTCCCCCAAACCAAAAAATTTAATAGGTTTTGGGTTGTGTTAATGATATTCGGATTATTTAAGAAATGGTCTGGTAATAGTCTTTTACATAAAACAGCTAGTTTTAAACTAGCAGTATCATACTGTTAGTTACTGGACACACGGGTCAATTTTGATAGCATTGTCCCTGAATGATTTAAGAATAGATCGCAAGAAAGAAATGTTTGATTGATAAAACAGATTTTTTAAATCAAACCGCACAGGGGAACACTTATCCACAGTGCGTTTTAATAGTTCCTGCATGACTGACAACTTTGTCGGGTGTGTGCCATAAGGGTATATATCTATTCAAGACAACTGTTAGTGTAGCTTACTAAAACTACACAAGGCAGGAGTCAATACGGAACGATATGCGTCCCATTCAACGAGAGGCGCCATGGTCTCGAAAGCGTGATTGCTAGGGATTTACGTAAAACGAATCCTAGCACATGCAGGCTGGAAGACCACTAGATCGTTTGCAAAACATTACAACAAACGACTAGAAAAGTCAAGCGGTATCGCACAGCGATTGCTCAAAGACAAAAATACATAGGTGAGAAACAAAGGTTTTTTCACTCTCATTGATACTGTATACAAAGAACATAAAATGTTCATTATAAAATGTTACAGAGGTAACAAAGGCACTAATCTTGTCGATTAATGATTCCCAATGTACTTTAAATTGTTATTGAATAGTTAACATGATATACAGGATAAATGATTTTACGTAAATGTCTCCCTAGCCTGAGGCTAGCCTGAGGCTGTATACCGAAGTAAAATAGATTAGTTAGACGAATCTTACGTTGGTATAGATGATGGATAACTGTTGTTTTACCGAGGTATAAGCCTCGGATAGACGTGGGATAGGGCCCGCCCACCACACCCTTCCACGTCTATTCGTTTGCTTATACCAAGGAAACTTCACAGTTTAGTACCATTGTCATTCTTAGATATTGTTTTGTTTTATTTGGATCATTTATCCTGAATAAGTAGGTAAAGATTGCTGGACCGGACATGCTTCCCTCTCCCTAGCCCACGTCTATCCGAGGCTTATACCTCGGTAAAACAACAGTTATCCATCATCTATACCAAGGTAAGATTCGTCTAACTAATCTATATATATATATATATATATATTGGTATGCAAAATTTTTATCTAAATGATGTACAACTGTCCCCACACGAACTCCCCCAGTGGCAAGTGGAAATATATGAGTGGGCCACATACCAGCATATACCCCCATGGTTGACTGGAGGTTCCTCTATTGTTTGGGATTCATGGCTATACCAACACAGCACTATCATGGGCAGTTCTGCCCTGTAGCCATGTCTTGTAACTACTGAATTATTTCCCAATATTCACTGTTAATTTACTCAATCCAGTCCCAACTAAATGTCCTAGGAATATTTAGGAAATTAGATATCATTTGTGGCTTTCTAGTGATGTATTCCAATATGAAAACTTCCCAAAACTCAGTGTGCCATAGCCATATTTATGAACCTGCTACCTAATCCTATACAAAAATCGACCTTGGAACCTCATTATCGCTCATCATCATAGATTTCCGGTTTTTCTTTGTTGGCGACACCTTTCATCTGTGATAAGACATCACGGTCTGAATGGTGGCTAACTTGCCGGGTGCTGTTTTTTTCTTTTGAAGGCGTGTGCCACATAGACGGCGTGTACTACGGTTCCGAGATCGCCATTACCTTCTGCACCAATGGCCGGCCCGTGAGCCAGGACTGCGCCCTGGGAACCAAGAACTCGCCGCTCAACAGCTACCTGTACGGCCACTACTACGGCTACGACGACTTCTGCAACGTCAGCCTGCTGACATAAGGCGGCGGCCTTAGTAAGGTGAGCGCTGCTAGGCAACACTGGCTGTGAAAAACCAGCAGTTCACCAGAGTAGGACTAATCACATCGGGGGTAACTTAGATAATATATGCACCTCTACCCTAGCGCTGAATGACATCTGTATCTGCATTCGAGCAAACGTTGTTTTGATATAAATCATCTGTAATTAGTGTAAATAAGAGGTCTAGCTCCTGGTTCCAGCACCCAGTATTTATGATGAAATGGGAGAGAATGCAAAACAAACTAGCAAGATGGCAACACTTGAATGTTCTTGCTTTGACTTTTAGAGGTTGTCTATTAATCTATAGAAATTGACACCACACCAACAATAGTGGGTTATATTCGAGAAATAATTGAATAATATATATGACATACTAGATTGTGAAATCATGTGGTTATTTCCATAATCCTGCCTTCCAACGCTTGTTCTAATGGGCTGTTTAGCAGCCATGTCACAGATACAGCGCTGAGGTGTACACGATACAGAGTTGCGGGGGTATCTAGGGATAACGATGAGGGTAATCATTACAATCTATATGACATTCGATTTGAAGTAACTGTTATTTTAAATGGTTAATTTTTGTGGTATTTGAAGAGAAACCTTGTCAAATTAAGTTAGTATGTACACTTTAATTTTAAGTTAAAATGCTTGATCTATTTGGATATGTAAGATCAAATACCGGTGTACACACATTTTTCTTTTAGAAAGGAACATCATGACACAGGAGAATTAAACTGCAATAATTATTTAATGATTGGACTAGCATCTACGTTAGAAATGTAGGTAAGTGTTCTGGTTTAAAAAATGTGGTGTCTTGGAATCGCATTCGCCAATTCTGATAATAATTTAAAACAAATGTGTCTATTTTTGGGCGTACCGCCCTTGAATATGTGTTCCAACTGCCAACCACTGTTAAGCAGGACCCAATATTGTTAGTGCTTTATGACTCCATTTACATTTCCTCACGTCTTCACCCACAACATTGTGCATAAGTGATAAGCAGCAAAATGACTTTAAACACTCATTGCTGCATAGAACCCTGAAGGAATATTAACTCAATTTCTAATTTATCATATCACTGTATATTTGCAGAGGTTGCTGTGTATGGAATCACCAAGAAAATAATTGGATCCGAATCAGAGGCATGATTTCTACAAAATAAACCATGTTTTATGCAATAACTTCCCGTTGTCTTTTATGAGTGCATGGTCACCTGATATGAATTGTGCCGTGACCCGTTGACATTCTCTGAGAAATGAACCCAAGCTGGGTCGCCTCTTCCCAGTTGAACAACTGAAATAAGCATCTGTTCAGAGATGTCCCTTAATCCAATGGCAAACTATAGTATATATGATACCGATAAAGAGAGGAAACTTGACGCGGAGTTCAGATGAAACTTTGGTTGGTGTTTGCTGCAGACGATGATTTGTTAGTGTTACATGGAAGAGCTGGTGCCAAACAGCTAATGCATGCTTTAATGTCTAAAGAACTGGGTCAACATCGACAATGTCATTGATCAAGCAGATCGTTTCCGATCTTAGTCGCATAATCCAATGAAAACATTCCATTTTCTAAACCAAAGCGCCTTCCTAGATTCGCTCCTACATATATCCAATGTAGATGGTGCACTCAGTAAAGGTTATTGTTACATGTCAATTTGATAGAACCTGTCACTGCTGCAAATCGAGCAAGCCTATGATGCCCAGCAGTTCACTCAATCACTGTACGCATAATTTATCCGACACATTTTGAGGTCAAATATTGCCAAAGTTAGCGCATTATATTTATATAAATATTCCCCCAAACTAAAGTGAATCCTAATCAAATGATGGCTCCCTCTCTCTATATATCTGCGTGTTTGTTTGTTGTTGTTTTACGTCCTAGCAACATCTAAGGTCATATCAGGACGGGGTATATCTGCGTGTATATAATGTGTGGTAACATGTATCATGCTAATATAGATATTGGAGAATGGCGTATGTATTTGTTATTGTTTTGGCCAGTCACAAGCCAGCGTGCATTTGCTGTGGGGCGGGTGCTACAGTGGCGCCACCTGCGTTGGGACCCCTCAACGGCCGCTGGGAAATAGCCATGCGCTCAACATTGTTGCTTTTGTTTGGATAGGGATATTTAGCTATTGCGAGAGGCTAATAAAGGTACCCAGTCCATTCCAATCTTCTTATTGCCTTCATAGTACTATATATATATGTAAACTATGTCCGAATTCAACTTCTGTATCTCGCCGGTGGCGCCCCGAGGTAGCCAAAACGAACACTACCTTTTAGCCATACAGAGTATCCAAGGATAGGGTGTCCTGCGCATGCTCCACCTCACATCCGTTTAATACTATAGACATGTTTTATATTTTCTTTTATTGATTTGTTTATGTTACTTTAGAAGCGCCGCACAGACACACCGAGTGACAAAATGACGATGAGGTGAGATTCAATCCATGAGTCAGAAGGGGTAATATTCCACATCCGCTGACGATGCTGCAATCTGCAAATAAATGTCCAAACAATTCTGACGGGAGTAATAGTCCACAAAATCAGTTTTTAATCTGGTCAGTTGTGCTGATTAACGGGTGATAGTGGCGCCGGTGGCCCCGCCGTGGCTGAACAGGGAATTAAGGCCTGATGTTCGTATGTGTATTATAAGGTGGTAGTAAATAAATGAAGGGTTAACTAGTCGGGAGTGTGGGTTCGGGTCTGTATGAATGGGTTCCATGGTGTGGCCGCTCACAGCCTGACACTCCACTCAACTCCTCCCAACCAATCAAAAACCAACAGGGTGAGCACCAGCATTCATTACAAAGTCATTTCTGCTTATTACCTTGTTGTTCATCATTGTTGTACCACCATGATCCATATGTTGCACTTACCATCTCATGCCCATATGTCATTACCTTACATGACCTTAGGTCGGACGCGGCTTCCCTGCTAAACAACAACATGTACCATGATTTGCTGCCGAGGGGGCCACGCCCGAATAAATGCCATGTATTCCCACCTCAGCCTCCTTGTCTTCTGTGCCCGTGAGCAATGGCTGGTGGTAGTGTCTTTGGTTCCCGTAATGGATAATAGCGCATATTTACATACATATCTAGCCATGATCTCTATTAAGATGACTTGAAAAGATCAAACTCATTACACTAAGCTTATATAGTAATTATGGAGCATGTATTATGAACATTGTTATTATTATTAAAAAATCTTTTTTATTATTATTATTATTTTAAAATTGTATTACTTTAATTTGTACTATTATTATTTTAATTATTATTTTAATTATTTACATATTTTTATTTTTATTATTATTTTAATTATTTACATATTTTTATTATTTAAAAAAAAAAAAAAAAAAAAAAAAAATTGTTATAATTGTTTTAAATATATATTTTTTAAATATATTTTTTTAATCATTTTTTACATCGCTCTCGGGCACAAAAGACATGGAAGCTGAAGTGGGACAAAAGGCATGACTATATTTTGCACGCAGCCCCCCGGTGGCATTACATTTGATTATTTGTGGAGGCTGGGAAGTCCCGGCCGATATAAGGTCACGCACCGATGATAAACATATGAGTTTGAGATGGTAGATGCGACATATGAACAATTAGCAATGAGATAATCAACATTTATATAATGACATGATAGCAGATACACAAACAATATAATATATTAATTAACAGATTAAATTCACAATAAATGAGTTGAAGGTGATAAGCCAATTGCTTGGGTGTCAATTGGTGATTGTAATTTTTTCTTCTTTGATTGTCTTTAGTCATTCTTTATTTTTCCGTTTGATTGTCTGTGCTAATCAATCGGCCAAGCCAATCGTTTGTTCTATGTTTTATTTGTTTATGGCCTTTATGAGGGTGTGGTTTACTTTGTTTGAGTTGCCTGTGTTGATATAGATCATGGGGGCATTTAAGGCCCATCCCCCGAATCGCTGGACTTCAAGCTCAGTGCTTCCTGAGGCGAAGGTGATGGTGGCAGCCCCCTTCCTTATAACATGCAGTGTGAAGGGGTTTTGGACCCCTATTTGTAGCTGGGCTTGTCGCCATTCCCTAGCCATGTATGGGATTGCCATGGTTGTGCTATCCCGGGGTAATGTGAACAGTGGCTGGTGTTTCCTTCTGGTCGGTGCCTCGCGTATCATCTCGCGGTATGCATTCACTGGGCAGAAGTCGGGGTCTATCGAGGGGGCAGGCACCTGTCGCGTGACTGGTGGTTCCCCTGCATACTTTTTGCCCATTTCTGGTGTATGTGGAGCTGTCCTTGGCTGATGACTACGTCGTCCCTCGTGGTGTGGCGTGTCGGGTCGAAGGTGGCTGCCGATTGCGGTGCCACCTCTGATTGTCGGGATCCGGTAAAGAACATGATTATGATGGCTCTGGCCACCACCCGTCCTTCTGGCATTCCGTTGTAGATATCGCATCGCATCCTTTATTACCGGTATAGGCACTTCATGTGTCGGCTTTGGGGTGTGTGTCTTGGATCTTCTGAGGGCATCCATGGCCAATCGTACGGTTATGTCGCCCAGCGGCTGTGGTGGGGCTTCCTCCATTCTTAAGTATAGTCGCAGCTGGGAGGCAGAGTTGCCGATTGAGGATGGGCACTGTCGGTCCGCTAGTTCCTCTCGCCAACATCGTGCCTCCATCAGGGTGGGGCCGAGGGGGTCCACCCCGTACCGAACGCAGTGGCGCCGGTATGCTGCGATAGTTGTCCTGCGGTTGCCCCATGTGCCGGGGGCCCGGGCAGCTTCCTGTCTCACTTGCGCCTCATCGGTCAGTTTCTTGTATGCCAGATCTGCGAGGGAGGAGAGGTTCGAGTTGTTTGAATACATGTATGCTTGGTTTAATAGGCCAGATGTTGTATCATAGGCATGTGCTTATGCCTTTATTTTGGTATGTTACATTAATGTGCGCTCTACATAGGGCGTCTGCGAGTTTATTGTCGACCCCAGGTATGTGCTTAAATGTTACTCGTATGTTCTGGACTTCCTGGAACATCCAGGCCACTCTCGCGATCTGTAGGAGGCAGGGGTTGTGGCCCTTGCCTGTCGATAGCATATGTACTGCTGCTTCATTATCACATCTGATGGCTAGGTGTCCTCCTGTGTCTTCATCGCGTATGAGTGTGTGTAGTGCTAGCAGCACGTTGGCGGCCTCTAGCTGGGTTATGGTATCAGGATCTTCATCGGTCTGTTCTGTGAGTTGGGCCGAGTAGGCATATCTGTCGTCGATGCCTCCTATCCCTCCCATGCACGTATCCACCACAAGCTCCCTTTCAGGGCTGTTTGGTGATTTGCCGTTCCAGGAGTGTGTGAACCGCGGGAACCAGGTGAGGTCCCTTCTCATCTCTTCCGATATGTCGATGCGGTTGGTGGTCATGGTCCTTAGCGTGTGTAGCAGCCGCCCCACGAACAGTCTGTCTAGCGGGACACATTTTGATAAATGCAGAAGCTTCCCAAGCAGTGACTGCAGTGCTTGTGTGTGATGTGCTCCTTGTCTGCTGTGGCCTGGACAATTCTCACCGTACTGTTTATTTTGTCGGCTGGCATCGTGAACATCATATCTGAGGCATTTACACATATTCTGAGCCATCAGACTTCTGGAGCTGGGGCCTGGGTCTTCTCTTTTGCCTCTGGTAGTTCGAGTAGGCTGAATAGTTGCCTTGTTGTTTCGAACTGTTGTTGGCAAGTCTGCCCATCAGGGGTTATGACAATCAAGTCGTCGAGGTAGATGGTGGCGCATATTCCTTTGTTCCTGAGCATGTACACCATGGCCTCGGCCATACGCTGTATGTGGCAGCTAGAGCCATGTGCGCCGAAGGGGACAGATATGTCCAGCTTATGTTTGTCGTGCCATTTTGTGACAAGGAGGGGCCAGTCGAGGGGGTAGGATCTAAAGTTCTTATACGTCCTGCTTATATCCATGGTGAACATGAAGCTCCCCTTCCCTGCCTCCCTCAACTCCTTGGTGAAGCCATCCACAGTGGGAAGGCAGTGCTCCCTTGTGTGACCTCAGGCAGTATTCTTAATAATATAAGCGTTAATTGATGTTGCTGTAGGGAATGACATATCTGTTATTATTCTGCGTTTAGATGTATCAGCTTTCTCCCTAGTCATCAGAGGTGATGAATGGGACCAGTTAGTAAATGGTGGTTGGTTGTACGGACCGTACAGGGCGCTGCAACTTACTGCTTTCTTGATGTACACGTCTACTGCGGACGGGTGTTGACATGCACTCGGACGGTTGGTTGTTTCTGTCATGTCTGATGCCGGACCCATTTATCCGAGCAGGAACCCGAAGTCCATGAAGTCGATGAGTTGTTTATGGTCAGCCGATTGGGAGAGTCTGCTCCTCCATTCATATATGTTCAGTTCCGATGGTACATGTATCCGTCCTGCGACCGCATTAGGTAGTCCGGTGCATCGCACTGCGGTGTATATTCTTGCGATGTGAGGGTGCATGTCACTTCCAGGTGCAGGCCAATTGTCTCATCGATGTTGGCTGAGGGCCTCCCGGTACTATGTAGATGCTGTTATCCTGCATTATTGCTGTGTCATGCACACAGTGGTGGTGAATGGTTTGAAAGTCCACTGCTTGTGTCGCTCCTCTGGTTGGTGTGGGGGGGGGCGGCGCGGATGCGCAATCCCCTCCCTTTACCCCGGCTGCTTGATGCTGGCCACCGAGTTGATGTTTGACTGTATGACTCACTGCCCTTGTGTTGTTTTCGCGCCTGAGATTTTGTGTTGCATCGCCACCTGCCAGGCCGGTGTTCGCACCCGGGTGTTGTTTGTGTTGCCTGGCCTGTGCGTGACCTTCATGTCGCACCCCGTGGCTAGTGCCTTTGTTGTGTCTGCAGTCGCGTGGGCCTTGGTGTGTTGAGGGGCTGCCAGCAGATCTTGAGTCTGTGATGTTTTGGTGGTGCGCCGCATTGTGGGGACTACTTGACGCATTGCGGCTAGGGGTGTGTGCCCCCACTGTATAGGTGTTCTTTCATTCAGAGTGGCTCCCTTCAATCCTTTGTTGTTTTTGTCCGTGATGATTTGTTGTGTCACGGCCCTCTTGTCTAGAGTTGCTATGGCTACCAGCGTTCCATGTCGAGTCGTCTGTGGGCGTTTCCTATCTCGTTGGGGGGTGGGGTTCCCGTGGGTGACTTCCCTCATGTGGGGTCTGTCTCCTTCTTGGGGCACCCCCTCCTCTATGTTGTTGTTGGATAGTCCTTGTTTTTCCTATGGCAATATTGCTCAGAATGTTTGTAGTATGCTTGAGTGATCTTGTAGCAGAATGTGCATGCGTGAACCACATATTGTGGGCCGTCCTGGTGGTGCTGCTTTTGGTTACATCGCCTTGACGAGTTGAAGGCAGTGCATGGGCGCTCATGCACCTCTGCCTCAATCCTGCCCCTCCCTGTCTTGTTATCGTTCATTGTATACGGTGTCGCCCTTTCATCCCTTGTGTGTGTGGGGTTGTTGTTGAGGCTTGTGACAAAATTTGCTCGGTCATTCTGTATCTCCTGGCGGTCCTGCAGAGTGATTGCCTCTCTCTCCACCATATCAAAGACGTTCTGTGACCATTCCCTCACTGTAGGCCATGGCTTCCGCGAACAGTCATCCATGATGCATTTCATGTGCTCGAACATGTGGGGGAAGTCACATCCGTCATACACCTTGCGGTCTGGTCTGCGAGCATCATCATGAACGCACGCAGGTACTCGTGCTCTGTCATCGTTGGTGTGCGATGTCTTGCCCCCAGGGCTGTGTGTGGGGGCTGTGATCTATTGCAGCGCTGCCTCCTCTGGTCATCGCGGTAGTCATCTGTTTGCTGCCGTGGTGGCATTATAGACCGCCTCCTTTGGCGGTCCGGGATGTCCCTCATCTTGGTTTTGATGTCTGTTCGAGGTACGAAGCCCCCCCCTGTCAGTGTCATGGGGGGAGGCCCCAGCATCTTCGCGGTCCCAGTACCCAAATGAGCGTCTCCGCTCATTCCAGACTTTTTTTTTCTTTTTTCCATAACTTTTAAAATTATTTTTAACATTATTTGTATTATTATTATTTTATTATTCTTTTTATTATTCTTTTTATCATTATTTTTAATATTATTTTTTATGCCACCCATATCATTGTCTTCACTATCTGAGGTTATCAAAGATCTAGGAATCTGGTAATGCTGAATTCAGGAAAACATGCAAGCAAAATATATAAAATTGATGAAAAGAAGGTAATGACAGAAATACACAGCACATATATACAATTAAACTAATTCAAATAAACTGCTAGTTGGCTTGTTTGCTTGTTTTATGTCCTATTAACAGATAAGATCATCAGGACGGGTACCGACTTCTGACAGTGCACACTCATGGTGACTTTATCGTGCTGCCCCACTGGGAGACCAGGCTGCTGGCACCATGACCCGATATGCCAGACAGTCACATTATCTTGATACTGTGCCAGCCAGTCCTTGTCATATCCTCTTACTGCCAAACACCCGGCTAGGTAGTGATAAGTATCAATGTTATAAGTCATCGGTTTGACTCGGCTCGGATTCGAACTCCCGACCTTCTGTTCGGAAAGCCTGCGCTCTACCGATTTGGCTATATCGTTTGGTACTGCTTGCTAGACAACCAAGACACACACATATATATCTACATATTAGTTATCTATACCACACATATATTGCTAATCTTTACCGAACGGGATGACGAAATCCGTAGAGCGCAGCTTTCCCTTTGGAACAGCATATGTTCGAGTCCCGGTGTCGCGGTTTAAATTCTCAATGGGTTTAGATTCTACGCGGGGGTTCTGCGCATGCATCAAAATCGAACGGCATTCCCACCAGAGTATTCGATTAATCAACTCGGGTGATACAAGCGACTTTTTGGCGCATGCGCACATCCTACAGACTTGGGTTGAATAATCGAATACGCTTCCCCACGTTCGGGGTGGGAAAACTGGTGGCTTAATCCCAAACTTGTTCTTTTTTTTTTACATAATCAATATAACTACAGCAAAAAGTATTTAAAGTAGTTTTTGATTCCATAGTTCACTTCTATTTCAATTTCATTAATCTGGTTTATTAAAAAAAAACACACAAAAAACCAGACACATAGGACTTGTACTGCTACAGGTCGGTATCAGCACACATGTCATGTCATCGCTCCTAGCCAACCCCAGCCAAGAGGTGGGTGACCGGGATCGGGACCTTTTGCACACGGCACATGTTTTTGTCAACTCCACTCGGGGTGTTCTATTTGAATTTCTAGCAACTCAGGTGACCTGAGTCGCCCAGGTCGTGTTAATCGAATACAGCCATTCCGACCGTCGAGTAAAGGGGACCGCGCATGCGCAGAACCCCGAGCATACAATCTAAACCCACAGAGAATCTAAACCGCGACACCGTCCCAGTCAAACCAACAAGAAAAAACCCGTACAAAATCGATGCTTATAACTGGCGATTGACATTACTAGGATAGTGCAAGGTCTGCTTTGCTCAGTATCAAGATAATATAGTTGATTGGGAAATGGCGATTGATAGCCGTTCTCCCATTTGGGCAGGACTATAAAGTCATGATATGACTCTAGATGTTGGTAGGGCGCAAAACCCTAACGCAAGTTAATTTTGAAGCACTCCTGAAATCTATGCCAGAAGAAATAGGTGAGCAAGTGAATGGTCGTCACGAGCATTGCCTTGTGTCATGTTTACTGTAGCCTCCTGATGTGATTTGGCAGCAGAACAGGATTCCTGATGAATTATGCACAAACCTGTAGCAGGGCGCAGCCAAAAGCGCATGTGCACTTACCAACACAGGTAACAACTAATGGGGCCATTACCTTTGGTTCTGCGTGACAAAATAAAATGGGAGAGAAATAAAATCACGATGTATTCACCAAGGGATATTTATAGCATGTCGAAATACCAGATACTTGTCCAGTGTGTATATATATATATATATATATATATATATATATATATATACATATATATGTATATATATATATACACATTTAAGAAATGCGGACATCGGGGTCCCACGGGGGACATTGTTAACAAAAGGCCTAGTATGCATGGCGATGACGTCCAGAGGGAATGCGAGGGAATGCTATAATATTCAGTAATCGGTATGTATGGTCTGGAGGGTTGATCATTAAGGGTAAGTTGGGGGCCGTCTTGCGCTGCATGCACTGTGGTTGGTGCTGGGTGGGGCGTGCCCTACCACCTGCCAGGAGTGCCTCGCCCTCACACTTAATGGTCCCAAAGGCTGCGCTGTGGGCGTGCAGCGCAGGCTGATGACTGCTAGTGGTGGTGGGGGGAGGGGGGGGGGCGATGTTGGTTGTACCCGCAATCATGTACATGTATATTTGGTTAGTTGTCAGAGTTTGAAGCACTCCTGAACATCTTCGGTCCTATCAGGATGGCAACATCTTCGATCCTATCAGGATGGGTATTGACTTGTGACAATGCAAGCTCATGGCAACTTTATAGTGCTACCCCACTCGGAAATCAAGCCAACCAGCACCATGGCCCAATATCCAACCCTGTCACATTATCCCGACACTGAGCTAACCAGTTCTTGCCCTATCCTATTAATGGTGAGTGCAGGCTAAGAAGCGACAAGTATCAATTTTAAAGTCATTGGTTTGATTCGAGAGGGAACCAAACTCCCAATCTTCCCCACACGAGGCCCGCGCTCTACTGATTAGGTGACCGCGCCCGGTGGTACATCGATACGATGTGCGCATTAGGTGGCCCAGATATGGGATTTGGTTAGAAACCAACTGCCACCCAATCTGAACCTGTTCAAGCTGTAAGCAGGGGGTGGTGTGATATATGCGTAAGAGACATCTAGACGTTTAGACGTCTAGACACGTCTGTAATATATGCAAATGAGATGATGTCATGGAAAAGTTTGGCCGGCTATGGTTTGAGCGCTGGAGGGGAATAAAGTCATTCAGTATCCAGAAGTCAAAGTGTTCAGACATTGTACTTTCACAGGTGGGGGTGGTTAAGGCCAGCCCGTGGAATTCACTCCCTAGATGATCGGGCCAGAATGTGGGGCTGGTGAGTGGGACAGGTTGTGTGTGCTGGTTCGATGACATTTGGCACCTGCGATTTGCCAACTGCTATTTGCCAGCCGATAATTGGCACCCAACACTTTCCCTGACAGGACTTTTGTCAGCCTTCGACTTTTGTTTGTCAAATAGATTCCCACACAACGATCGAGAGTATGCTCACTAACATGCACACTAACAGTAACACATGCACACACATCTACGCGCATACACACATTGGCACACATACACCCACACCCACTCTGGCACATGCCCATATAATCTAGTGTCATAAAAGTCCCGGCTAGCAAAAGTGCCAGCCAGGAAAGTGTTGGGTGGCCTGGGTGGGGACAGTGGGTGTCTGGTAACTGCGCATATGGTATCCAGTGGTACCATCCACATCACTCTGCACAACTGGTTTGTGATCGACCAGCGTCTGGGGAGTGGTGCGCCCACTGGTGTAAATGATGCATGACTACTGTGGAGGTGGAGGCCTGGGTCAGATGAAGTGGCAGTTGTCAGCATGGCGCTGGATCTGCACAATAATCCATAATACATTAGTAAGAGTGTGCCCCAGGCCGGTAAATGTGCTGTTGATGCGTGCATTACGCAGAATCAGGTAGAGCGTATTCAAGGTAATGCGCTCTTTTCAGACTAGGGCATTGCCTAGTACTAGTAGGCGGCGTACCTCTCGGAGCGTCAGGGGTAGTTGGTAGTGCTAGGGCCATTGTTGAATATCAGCCAGCAGTCCAAATCTTTAACCAAGACTTGGGTGACGTGGTTTCTCTAACTAGGTAATTCAGTAGGTTCACAGGGCGCATATACATTCTGCCATAATATGCAACCTGGGCTGCCCGGGTGAGCTAGTTAATCACGTATTGATTGTAACTATGTTTGGTGATGCATGACACTCTCCTCACCTCAGCCACGAGGGCATTTAACTTGTGCTGTGGTAGTCTGGGCATGTATTTGCACAAGTCTGCATCTACTCCTGAGACGGTCATGGATTTACTGGGCCCGACTAATTTCATATAATTGATGATGAAAGCCAATGTGCACAACAGGTGTTCATCAGTTCATTCATGATCAGGTGGGAGGTGTCCTGCCGGGGGTGGATTATGAAGAAGTCATCTCCAACATTGCCGCTCCACCACCTGTATGCAGTCCGCACACTGCTGCTTGTAGGATTTACTAGAAAGGCACCCGGTGTCGGCAGTTTGGTTCCCGGTCGAGTGAAACCAATGAGTTATACAATTGATACTTCTCACTTCCTAGCCTGGCACTCAGCATTAATATGATAGAGCAAGGACTGATTAGCTCAGTGTCAGGATAACGTGACTGAGTAGGATATCGGGTCATGGTGCTGGTTGCCTGATTTCCCAGTGTGGCAGTACTATAAAGTCACCATGAATGTGTACTGTCACACGTCGGTACCCGTCCTGATATGACCATAGATGTTGCCAGGACGTAAAACTCCAATAACCAACCAACCTACTAGAAAGGCGCTCACCCTGGCGCCAAACATGAGGCATCTATCATTCATGTATGTGGGTTTGCTCTGGGACTTCCATTGCTGCCCATCAGACTGGTGGTCAGCTGGGTGTGTGCGCATGCTCCTGTAAGCCCTGGAAAGGTCTCCTTCGCCCATCCTCCTTGGATCACTCTTTTTCACTGGAGTACCAAATAGGAAATTTGTGGTAGGCAAGAACTGACTACTCGTACGATTTTTGCATATTTTATCAAATTTTAAGCCAGACTACGCCGATACGCACAAGTAAAATGTTAGACACAAAATAAATATGGAAAGTAAACAATTCTCTTTTGGAAAGTACCCAATTTTCGTAACTTAAGTACCCAACTAGAAATTTGGGGTAAGCAGATCTAAAACACGTTAAGAATTATATATCCGAACACAACACCGGTAAATTGTTGGGTCAACATAAATACACCTCTTAGTAAAGCTGGCTTACATGTTATTTGAAGTGAAAACGAACAAAATATGGTTCATATGTACACCAACATGTTGGGCATTATAGGCTTGCATGATTTGCAGCATTTACAGGTTCGACTAAATTGAGTTAATATTCCTTCGAAGTTCTATACAGTAATAAATGGTTAATAAGTGCAACACTATATAAATTTGATCCGATTTACGCCAGTACTTTGGTTTCGAGAATATTATGCCTTAATCGGATTATGCAGGGTCAATCTTAGTGCTCAGAGGGCGTACAGCTCCTATTGCATAATACTAGTAATGGACTAATTGTTGATAGTGGAAAGAACTCACCAAATGGAGTGATTTTGTGCGTGCAGTTAATTAGAACAGGCACAACCATGAAACCAACATAATCCAATGACTGGCTAACACCAAACGATTCGCTCCATATAATCGACCATTTTTTCCTCACCCAGTCATTGTATCCCCCCCCCCCCCATCTGACCTATCCATACGTTAGATATTTTGTCACCAAGGACCACAAACCGGTATCCAGTGGCATCAGGCTAAAGAAAGCATTTGTAGATATTACATTTCATCAAATAGTAGCGACCAGATGGGATGGTTACTTGGTAAAGCACCCATCTCCAGTGTAAGATCTATTGTAACTTAACTGCATGCACAGCATTGTTGGGGACAGTGGTTGTGAAAGTTGACTGATGTCTGCATGACTTTAAATCCTCCACCAGGGGCGTTATCGATTAATCAACTCGGGTCACCCGAGCCACTTTTTGGCGCATGCGCACATCCTACAGACTCGGGTCGAATACTCGAATACGCTTCTCACCGCTCGGGGTGGACAAAATGGTGGCTTAATCCTAAACTTTTTTAAATCTTTAAATAATCGATATAACTACAGCAAAATAGGATTTAAAGTATGTTATGATTTCATAGTTTAGTTATATTTCCATTTCATTAATCTGTGTTATTACCAAAAAAAAACAGGTAGAACGGATGATTTGAAATTCTAGCAACTCGGGTGACCCGAATCGCCCGGGTCGTGTTAATCGATTACGCCCCCTGTGTACGATTAGACCAGCGCTAACTGTAGTGCACACCTCCCTCCCACCCCCCCTCAACCTCCTCCCATCCCACCCCCTCCCTCCATCCACACACCCACAACCGCTCCGCCTCCTCCGTCTGCTCCCCATTCTCCCGTTTCGCATCGGACAGGCTGGTCAAAGTATTAGAGCGCTAGCTTCTCGTGTCAGAGGTCAGGGGTTCGATCTATTCCCAACCGAGTGAAACTAATAACTCAGAAAACAAACGGACACTTGCCGCTACCTTGCCTGGCGCTCTGCATATCTAAGAGAAGGCATGGTCAGGGCCAGGATAAGGTGACTGAGTGGGGATATCGTGTCAAAGTCCCGCAGAATGGAAACCCCAGTGGGGCAGTACTATAAAGTGTCCATAAACGCACAGTGTACCAAGTCTGTACCCATCTTGATATGACCATATATATTACTAGGACTGCAAACCCAAACAAGCAAACCATCCACTTCACCCACACCACAAACTTGTGCAGTTCAAAACGCCCCTTCTCCATCCTCTCCCTCCCCTTCCTCTCCACTCCCCATTTCCCCTCATTCCTTCCCATTCCTTCTCCCCTCTCCTTCTCCTCCCCGCTCCCCCCTCTTCCCCTCCCTGTGTTCCTGCCCCTTCCACATCCTCTACCCCCCTCTCTCCCTTCCCCTTCCCCTGCCCCATCCCATGTGCACGTGCTGATCGTGTTGGATTAGGCATGCTGTCAACCAATTAGACAGCAGCTGCCTATGGAGATGCACTTAACGTGGCTCTACATATGTATCTACTTGTAAATTATAAACATACTTGGCTGAGGGGGTGTTAAAATATTACCAACACTATTTTGGTCAAAGTTAGATACGTCCCCCCTTGTAATATTCTGTAACGCTAGACCATGCAGAACAGGGGCCATATGCATGGGGCGATGTTAGCGAGCCAAAACTGGTTTTGGACGGGATTTCTAGTTTAGCGGCGAAAAGTCATTATGCATGGAGCGGTGTTGCGGAAACACCGCGAGTTTAAGGTCAGGTATGCTAACACCACTCCATAGCAGGTTTAAGGGTGGTGTTAGGTACCGATTAGGCTCAAATCTATTCAATGCTATCATATTTAACAGAATTACATACTCAAAAAGTGAAATTTGGTCAAATTAACCCCAAAATCGAAGCGATATTAAAGCCGCCGGTACATTGGCAGTGTTATTCATATTGTTGAATGTAAACAAAACAAATGGCCACCGATGCGGTGGTGGCGTTAATATCGCTTCGATTTTGGGGTTAATTTTACCAAATTTATTTAACAGAATAACATACAAAAAAAGTGAAATTTGGCCAAATTAAACCAGAAATTGAAGCGATATTAACGCCGCCGCCAAATTTTGGTCAAATTAAACCAATAATCGAAGTGATATTAATGCCACCGCCACCAGATCGGCGGCGATATTGTCAAATGGTGGTGCTCGCCGGGAACAGGGAACCTGCTAGGTTAGCTAACGCCACCATGCTTTGGACCCGTACATACCCCGTGACCCATTTCCCAACACCGGCAGTAGCTAACCCGAACGCGGTCCTTAACACCAGAGCCGATAAATAATTCTTCATGCATACGGCCCTTGAACGCTTGGACCTATACCCATCCCGGCCCCCTAAGCAGTGCTTAATATTTTAATGGCCCATTAGCGAAGAAAAAAAGTCAGTGTAATGGGGCTGTCACACTACGACGTTTCTCCCGGCGACCCGTCAGCGTTGAAAATAAAATCTTGCGCGTCGAGAAACGTCAAACTTTTCGCGGTTTGGGGGAAAAGATCGGCGTCAGCGCAGCGCGTTATGCGCGTGCGGCCAACGTATGTCGACGCGCTGGGGAAAAAAAAGAAAAAGTTTGGCGCAACGTCTTCATTTAACCTTAAATGTTGCTAGGGCGTAAAACAAAAACGGCCCAGTTTGCCGCAACGTGTGAGCAACGACCCGCCCGCGCGCGCGCCGTCTTCCTAGCATTCCCATAACGTTATTCCGGCGCGTCCAATGCAGCGCGACGCGCGCCTAACGTCCTTACCCATATATTTGCGCGCGCTGCCGGTCGTTGGGTTTTTCTGACATGTTGAAAACACTCAGCGACCAATAACGCGCGCCGACGTTGTCCGCCGACCGTCAACGTCAAAACTAGTGTACCGACGTGCCGCTAACGCGCCGCTAACGCGTCCCGACGCGTGCCGACGTTTCCCCAAAAATGCAACACGTCGACGGGTCGCCGGTGAGAAGCGTCGTAGTGTGACAGCCCCATAACATTATTGAGATGGTAGCGAATCAAAATTCTACCATTTAAAGAACATGAAGGGACATGACAACAGTGTTAAAAGTAGAGATGGCTGAAGGCCAGCAGTAGAAGATCTGTGATAGAGGACAGCCTTGTCCGATCAAGTATTTCCCTGTTTGTCACTTTGTCCTTCCAGGTTATCCTCAAAATCGAAAGCAGATGTTGCATCATGAAGGCTTGCAGCTTTTTCACCTGTTCTCTGTACACTGTCCAGGCCTTGGCTCCATATTGTAGGGTGGTTAGCATGATTGTGCAGTAGATCTTGCCTTTCGCCCATGTGGACACATGGTGGTTGTGCCAGAGTCTCTGGCGTAGTCGACCGAAAGATGTGCTAGCCCTAACCATCATCATCTGTATCTCAGCATCAATGCGACCATCACTTGATATAGTGCTTCCGAGGTAGGTGAATTCTGGGACAGAGTTCAGCTTGTTTCCATTAACCATGATATCCTCCTCTCTGGTTCTTGTAGAGTTGGGTTGGTACAGCACTTCCATCTTCTTGATGGTAATCTCCAGGTCAAATTTGTTTGACGCATGGGAGAAGCATCCATTATTCTCTGGATGTCTTCAGTAGAGTGGACAACCAGTGCACGGTCATCTGTGAATAGCATCTCTCTCACCAGTATCTGGGTAGTCTTAGTCTTTACTTTGAAGTGTGTGACCTTGAATAGGTCAGCACTCTGTCTAGACTGTATATAGACACCATCCCCCATGCCTCACAAGGCCTCATTGAGCATTGCTGATAGGAAGATGGAGAAGAGCGTGGGGGCCAGCACACAACCTTGCTTGACACCATTTGTAACACCAAACAGCTGGTATATATATATATACAATATATATATATCTATATATAGTGAATATATATAATGTATTTACAGTTAGTATGAGGCCATGTAATGGACACGGAGATAAACTTGATTAGTACATACTCGTTATTCTAATCAGTCAATTTGGGTTTGAGGTTAACTGTAGATGGTGCCACTAAACCGGCTTGATACCGGACGCAGTGGCTGTTAGAGCGCAGGCTTCCTGTGCGGAACGTCGAGATTTCGAATCCCAGCCGAGTCAAACCGATGACGTACAAAATTGATGCGTTTTGCTACCTAGGCTGGTGCTCAGCATTACTAGTGTTTTGGCAAGGACTGCTGAGCTCAGTGTCAGGAAAATGTCACTGAGTAGGAAATCAGGTCACGGTACCAACGGCTTGGTCTCCCAGTGGGAAAGTATAATAAAGTCGTCATGAGTGCACACTGTCAGAAGTCAGTCCGCGTCCTGATATGACCTCAGATGTTGCCAGGATGTATAACCTCAACAAACAAACCAGGCGTTTGAGTTCAGTTTGACACACTGACAGATGAAGAAGCAAATTCATATTTATATCGATATTTTCAGTCTAACTTCCCGTTTTTATACCAGCCTGACCGAAAGTTATATAATCCCACGAAACCAAAACACTTGGCTAGCATTGTTGTTTATTTTTGTCCCTGGTGAAACAATAAATATATTTTAAACCCAGCTTTCAATATTGTTCGCCGTGTAAATGGATGCGAGGACATTCCCTGCTTGATCCCATGGAAGTATGACTCAATATGCCCCTGACGTTATTCTGACACTTGAGTCACCCAAACCCTGGTCCATCTTATTGAGGCCAGCTGATGCAGCGACAAGTACTCGATATGTAGTTAGTTTGTCTCAACCAGAAATTGAACCAATGACCACTCTAACGTGGAAACTTATACTATACCACGAGGCCATCACCTAAACAAAGCCAGCAAAAAAAAAGGGGTATGGCAGTGGGAGAAGGAGGTAGAAGTGGGTGTTTAGCCGGATTGTGGATGTGCGGCTGACTTGAGTTTGAGATGTGACAAACTGTGACAAGTCTACCGGAGGAGTGCATCCACACTGCCGTTTTTATACCAGCCTGACCGAAAGTTCTATAATCCCACGAAACCAAAACACTTGGCTAGATTTGATCCTACACTTCTAATTTAGATCATGCTGAACTCAGTAACCATATACTGGACGCGGTGGCCGAATCCGTAGAGCGCAGGCTTCCCGTGTGGAAGGTCGGAAGTTCAATTCCAGGTCAAGTCAAACCAATGACTTAGAAAATTGATACTTTTCTGACGCTCAGCATTACTAAGATAAAGCTATGACTGGTTAGCTCAGTACCAGGATAATGTGACTGAGTAGGAAATCATGGCATGGTGCCAGTGGTCTGAACTCCCAGTTGGGAAGCACTATAAAGGCGCTGTGAGTGTGCACTGTCACAAGTTGGTACCCATCCTGATATAACCTATTTTTTCGTTTTGAACATTAGTTGATTAAGCAGGGGACATTTCAATCACAAACGATTGGTCTTCCTCATTTCACTGCTCCTTGCCCTATCATAATAATGCTGAGCCCCTGGATAAGAAGGGATAAGTATCAATTTTTAAGTCATTGATTTGACTCGACCAGGGTTTGAACCCGTGGTTTCAAATCCCAGGATCTACCAAAACAGCAGACGGACGTTCAACTCATTCGGCCATCCCGTCTGGTTAGAAGTGGACTGACCTCTGTGGCGGGTTAGATAGTTCACCGACTGCAGTGACCCGAGGTGCGTGCACGTGTCGTGCGGAAGATCGTGTGTTCAATCCTCGGCCGAGTCAAAGCAAAGACTTACAAACATAATACTTGTCCCTTACCTCTCCGGCATTTGGCATCACTCGGACAAGGCAGGGACTGGTTGGAGTCAGTCCCAGAATAATGTGACGGAGTGGAATATTGGATCATGGTGCTGTGCAATACACGGTGATGGATGTTTTTATCCCCCCCCCCCCCCCCAAGAAGAAAATATTAAGGCTTGAGCAGATAAAAGGTAAATAAGTGATTGGAGTCGATACTGATTGCATTTCCAGTGTAATAACATTCAAGCCTTGGGGTGGTAATACAAAGGAATAGCAGATGCATAACATTTCTATCTTTTCCGCTAGGTGGGGCCACTATAGACACGTTGAGTACCTAAGTTTACATCATAGATTTCCCGCACGCACATTGCCTGGTTAGCAGAGGTAACATGTACCCATGGTGCAGAGTACTAGTGTCATGTATATTTCCACTCTTTACATTTTTTTCTTTGCAGTTGCAATGGGCCAAAGATAAGCACTGCATTAATATAACATCTATGTTAGAGCACTATAATAGTATTAGTACAGTGGAGGTTTTTCAGAGTTGTTGGTGACTGTATTTAAAGCAAACAAAAAAGTCACATAGCTCAGTTCGAAATAGAGTCGAATAAGATTCTGCTAATTCAATTCAACAGTTTTAACGACACCAGAGAGGTACACATGCTGACAAAACGACACACATATTTCGAGAGTTTGCCAGTTTTTCCAAATTTGGCTCTATTCCGGACATGTCACTATTAAAATCAGCTACAGAGATATAACAATATGTGCTTTAAAATTCACCGGCATGCTTCTTTAACCACGGTATAAACATAATCACTGCTACATTTCGTTGAAGCTGCAAAAAGAGAAACAAAAACACCGCCTTAAGCTGTCTCTATACGGCGTTAAAGTGCAGAACTGCTACCGCTGTTTTGTTAGTTTTATTTCCCATTTTATTATGTCTTCTTATCACCACACCTTGCTTTCAGCTGAGTGCAGATCATGTTTCTTTTTATTAACAATGCTTTATTCAGGATGTATCATCACTGGGGAGCCACAGAGCCTGACACAGACGTGATAAACTTAGGCTTGCTGAGTTTCCTAGTTTTCCCAGTTTGACCATTCTGCCAAAAACACGCTTTTCGTGAATTACATGTTTTCTCGATATGCCAGCCAGGAAAGCAGATACATACATGTACACTTACAAAAACAATTCGCCAGCATGCTTATTTAACACTGGTTGCAATTCGTTCCTCTGTATTATCACAGCTCGTTTGGAGCTATCTACCGGATGTCTGGAGGGAATCAATATCTCGGGCTAGTCCAAATACTCTCCGATCTTTTTCTATTAAACCACAATTCCAGGTCTAAATGTCCAGTTACCTGTGAGAACCAGACTGCCAGCAGCACATAACCCATACTTAGCCTACATCAATGAGTTCCCCTGCTACTCAGGTTGCTCCAACCGCATTCGCATTACAACCAAAGCCTCGAAAGTTCAATTCAAATAATAAATGTATGAAAGGTCATACACGTACATCACTTTGTGGGTTTCATTTACCTATTTATGTCCAATGCTTTTGAATCTCTGGGCTGGCATAGAGTCACAAATACACAGTGAGCTGAAATTAAGTTCGTTTGACTGTTTTGCCAGTTTGAATGTTATGGAAATGACCAATTCACTTGAAATATTACTCAAATGAAGTCCAGCCAAACATCAGATACAGCCTGTGTTCACAAACGAGCAGAATATCATTGCTAGATGTTTAGTTAAGCAGTGTGATACTTCTCTTCAAGACAACCACAAAATACACATTTACCCACCAGCAATCAGAGCTATTTTTGTACGGGCTGTGTATGCCCGGTTAAAGTTGCCTAATTCGACATTTTTCCGTTTCTGCCGTATTTTAAAAGATAAATATATGAACTTGCTTATCTGAGTCTAATTTAGTTTAACGCCTATATGAGGTCCAACATTTCAATGTGCACAACGGCAGTATTTGGTATCGTTTCATTTTAAATATTTCAAAGTTTCATGCTTGAAAGTAAAGTTACTTCAAAGTAAAATAAAGTAGATTATAAGTATCCAGCTAATATATTCAGGAAAGTGTATGGCAGAAAACTTAAAGCCATTGGAATATGCAAGTGTTAAGCTGCATCATCCAATGAAAACAGAACAGTTACGTAGGTTTCATTGTACACATCCAAGTTTCATGTGCACTTATTATGTAATGAATTTTGACATGCATGACCACATTATTTTGGCAGATTTTCCTTTCAAAGTATCTCCAACGGTAGACATTTAAAAGAAAAGTCACTTCAAACTCAATTACAGTAACTTATAACGATTAAACTAATATATTGATATGCAACATATGGTAGAAACTGAAAACCTGTGGGCTATACAACTTGAACTAAACCAACTGCTTGGCCAGCATACTCCTGGGTTAACTAAAACACCCACTGCGCATTGGACAGTATCCCCAGCTTAACTAAACAACACTTTAGAAGATATTTACTGTACTCGCAACTTAAACTGAACCAACTCATTGGGAGTTGAGAAGTATACTCCCAATATTACTAAAGTAACTCATTTGGAGTTGCTTACTGAACTGCCAACATAACTAAAGCAACTCACAGGGAGTTGGTTAGTGTACTCACAACTTAACTAAAACAACTCATTGGGAGTTGGTTAGTGTACTCCCAACTTAACTAAAATGGCCCATTGGGAGTTGGTTAGTGTATGCCGACCTTAACTCAAGTAACTCATTGGAAGTTGGTTAGTGTACTCCCAACATAACTAAAGCAACTCATTGGGAGTTGCTTAGTGTACTGCCAACTTAACTAAAGAAACTCCCCAGGAGTCGCGTAGTGTACTCCCGGCTTCACTGAAACGGCTCCTTCGGAAGTCTGTTGCGTCTAAGCTGAACAGCGATCAAGACTAACACGGCCAGATTAGGCGACATATCGAGAAGACACACAGTGTGCCGCCACCGCCACGTCTCACTGACTACACCCGGTCTGCAAGCAGCGGACGAGGGGGGAACCAGTCGATATACTGACTTACTTGCCTACTTGCTTATTTCCTTACTAAATGAAGGATATGGCTACTGTGAGGGCCACTGAATGAATTAAGCATAGGCGTCGATGCAGTGGACTATTATAAGCCCAGGCACTCTCCGTCGGGATGGCAGTGACCTACGCCTCTGCCGGCCGAGAGGCGGGGCTCGCGACCGGGCAGAGAGGGGCCGACCGGGTCACAGCGCCGCGAGCACTGACCCCGCCCCCGCCGACTGTGGAAGCACGGCCCGCCGCCTCCACCGCCGCCGATTCCCGGGTCACCTCCCCGGAGTGCGGAGATGTTGAACCGGCGGAGGTCGATCACCGGCTGGTCGGCGATCACCAGCAGGGGGCGCTGTATGAGGCTCAGGGAGCCACGCTGCCACTTGCCGACGGCTCAGTCCGTGAGCCGGCATGCGTGGCGGGAGGAGGAGGACCTGGCAGCCGTCCACATTTGGCAACCAGTGTTATTACTGCCCGCACCACGCAGACGGAAGGGTCTGAAGCGGCCAGCATTCACCCTGCAGCAGAACCTACCCACTTTGTAGAGAAACCTACCGACGCTGCAACCAGTCACCCATCTCTGCTACTAGCCGGCACCAGAAGGACTCGAGGGACGCAGGCTCCCGGCGAGGGCAGAATTACGGAACAGACGACACCCGACTTGACGGTCAATGACCCCGACAACGAGAAGGCAGGCGCGCGGTTGGCCGAGCCACCCACCGCGGCGCCCCAGCAGTCCCACCGGCACACCTCGGCGTATACACCTGGCGGCGGCCGGGGACCGGCGCCCTCCCGGTCGGACCGTTCGCCCGAAGCGCTGCTGCTGTCCAAGTTCAAGGATGTCTACGCCGGGAAAGGAGGCTGGCTGGGAGTGCAGATGTCCCAGCGGGATCGGGGTTCTGTGTCTGGACGGGAAGGTGGAGGTGGACGGGTAAGATCCCATGGCCGAGTGAGTGCTGTTCGACACCGCGTGTCGGCACTTAGGTCTCGGGATGGATTAACAATGGCAGATGGCTCCAATGGTGGCCGAGTCATCCACAAACAACACAGCAACCCGAAAGCGCAGTGTGAGCGGAACAAGAAGGAGCTGATTCACAAACTGGCTCACACGCTCCCCCACAGTGGGGCGGGCGCTGTGGTGGGAGACACCATGAATAGGCCTCAAGGAGTTCTGAGGCCGTCCTCCGAGAAACTCGCTAAGGACACTGTCGTTACTTCCAGTATGACCAGTTCGGCCAAGATGACAATCCCAATTAACTGGCGGTTTCCGGTCAGTTGGGCTGGCAGGAGTAAGGGTCGCCTGGCTACAAACCGACAACGCCGGGCAGGGAGGCAGACAACCGGCCGGAGCCAGCAGCTGCAACCCACAGCAAACACTTTCGGAGGCAATGCTTCGAATCTGGGTGTTTCCTCTCAACGAGACCACTCGACTGCTGCAATCCAACACCACTCAGTGAATCACTCATTTGGGAAGAGCTCACAGTTCACGTGCTCCTGGGTGGCAAGCTCTGCTTTTGGTGCTGGTTTGCAGTTGCAGGACGAGATGCTGGTGGAGCATGATGCAGATGACACTGCTGAAAGATGCATGCCCCCTTTCACACTTCGCATAGGTCCATACTTGAATACCCTGCCTGCTGATCCTATCACTGATTCGACTGCAGGCATTTCAAGTAGGATGCAAACAGAAAGACTAGGTCGGCAAGCAATGTCCACTATACACCCAGGTACATTCGACACACCGCGGACTGGATTCACATGCCAGTCAATGCCTCAGCAAACAGGGAATACCGGCGACAGAGGCAACCAACCACAGAGAAAGCGAAAGAATCCACAGCTGTCAGATACAGCAAATGGAAGGGTGACATTAACATCACACCACAATATGAACATGTTCTCTCAAATGTCACTGGAAGCGCAAACTGCACTCAAGGAAATGGGCATGACGCCACAAGCAGAGAACACTGCGGAGAGTAAGTGTACATCTAATGAAGAGGTGGAGCCGGAGAAGGCAGCTGACGAACCAGCTGAAGAAGCTCCTGTTAATTGTACCAATATTTCCACAGTGGCACATCTCAAACCAACCATCAGTAATAACCCTGCATCTCTTCGCAATGGACATTCAGGAGGCAACACAGATGTGACACATCTTCTGTATCGGGCAAAGGCCAGTCCTAGGTACAACCAAAGTGATCATGAGAACTCACCAGCGATGGAGGAGCTATTAGATGGAAGAAATCAACAGCAAGAACTGCTCGCGAAACCGGGTAAGCGAATGACTACACGAGAAACCTTATCGAGGAAAATCTCCAGTACCTCGCATCCCAATGAGGAAGAGTTGCTATCACTCGAATACTATGCGCATGCAACACTCGGTCTGGTGAGCAGTCCTGAGTGTAGTGAGCGGGCCGTGTGCAAAGCACGCCCGGAGATGCTGCTGAGGAGCTCATCAGGTGGTGCCAGCACCAAGCCGGCATCCTTCACACTGAGACTCTCCAACCTGCAACATCTCTCTTCAAATGGCCACAACGCCAACCTGAGCAGCTCGTTGGCCACTGTGACGGCACTTCCGGGCACCAGCAACAACAGCATTAGTGCCGATCACCATCACCAGGAGCCCGTCAACGTCTGCCTCAGTCAGGTCTCCAAGGCCAGAACGAGGCTGCCGAACATCCGCGAGAGCCCGGCTGCGAGCGGGACGCTGGCGGATAAGACCAACAAGACGGAGAGCACGACCCCCTTCCTGGGAAACCGCCGGCAGGTGCCTGGTGTCGGCCAGTACCCGGTGCACCCGGGGCTCCATGGGCAGCCGCTGGCCATCAAGAACTGGGGCCGGGAGAACACCTTTGAAATCACGCCCGTTGGTTACGACAGCAGGTTCCAGGACATCCTTACAGAGGAGGTGACAGACGAGACCCCTGGCGACGTGAAGGAGAAAGCCATTCTAAAGTGCACTGATTGGCTCCGGAAGTATCACCTGCACACATAGCAGACACATGGTGTGTTTGTGTGTTCGACTGTCAAATAGCAGACACATGGTGTGTTTGTGTGTTCGACTGTTAAATAGAGCCCCCCTTCCATTAACATGTAATACTTGACGCGCATCATATCTCACCTGTCGCATGGCATATATTGCACGCCACATTTTGCATGTCATGTGTTGCCTGGTATGCCACATGTGGCATGTTTCTGGTTATATGTTGCAAATCACATGTTCTGTGGCATATTTCGCATGTCACACTACACATTGATGAAAACCTGGCTTTATTCACAGAAGTCATAATGTGTTCTTGGTATCAATGTACATAGTTTTTAAATTGTCATCATGCTTACGTGACGACTCTGGGTTCCTGTCTGGTCGGGTTAGGACCATTAAATGAGGCCCCTGAGTAAGAGTCAGATAAGCTGTGTCTCTACTGTCTAGTCTCTTTGAATCTCAATTAATCGTCATAATTATATGTACATATATATGTATATATAATATATATATATATAACAGGTACAAGTTCAGTTGTTTTCTTAATACTTAAAAATCAATGGATTAATATTATTGTAAATATGATGGCATTCCTCTTGACACATGGCGTCAGATTCTCAAAAATAAGATAACCTGCTCACATACTGTTGAAATTAGCTTCTCCAAATGTAAGTAATTATCGCAGAGGAAGAAATTACGTATCAGATTATATAAACTGCATGTTATACAAGAAAATAGTGCTTAAAATAAACATTGAACAGGTGTCTTCCTCGGACAATGTCCGCCCATTTATTGATGAAATTAAGTACACTTGTGTGTTTCTGATTACCTAATAACTTAATAACTATTGTGATATTTGACAGCTTATACACACGCCGATTTTCTATGTAGATATGACAGCGCATACAAAACCCTATTTTATATCATAAACATGGCATACACAAGCCGATTGTCTGACGTTAATATGCCAGTGGTTCGATATTCTGAGGTAATGTAACAATATATGCACAAGCCAAATTTCTGAAGTAGATAAAGAGTGTATGCATAGGCCGATTGTCTTAATTACAAATAGCAGTGTATACACAGTCTGAGTTTCTAATCTGCATCTAATGTCTATTACCCAAGTCGATTTTCGACATGGATATGAAAATGCAAAAAATATCCGATTTTCTAATGGACATACAGCACTGTGTACACAATCCGATTTTCTGATGTAGAAATAACTGTATATACAACAGCATTTTCAAATGTACATATAACAGTCTACATACAATCTGATGTTCTAACATAGGTTGACACTATTACAGTGCATCCGCAATCCGATGTCCTGACGTAGATGTGAGAGTTTATAAACATGATGCTAACCTAAGCTAGATATTATAGTATATATATACAACCAATTTTCTTACATTTATATTACAGCAGTGCATACACAAGCTGATTTTCTGACCGATAATTCGATTTTCGGACGTAAATGTTCGTGTGCACAACAGTCAAAAGCAGTTTAAGTTGGACAAACTGAGCTCAGATTTATTAAGACACATACAATACGTACACTGGCACTATTTTGTGCGCCGAAAGCGATTCCCTCGCTAAACAAGAACAATCAAGAAATACAAAAAAACTGCTGCTGTGCATAGTTTTAGTCCCTATCCTATACCCAGTTGGTGTTGCAATCGATTACTATCTGTCGCCTATTATATATGTATATATATATATATGGTATATATATATATATTTTACCTCGGTATGCCGCCTCTGGCTAGCCGTAGGCTAGGGAGAAGGAAGCACATCCGGGTCCAGCAATTAGCATAAGTGACTCACAACGGGAGGACGTTTGTGAGTTGCTCCAACAGGATTTATCTACTTCTACTGCTTTTGTTCAAAAGTAAGTACCTTTTATTAGCCTACTTTGTTTATGATGCTTTATAGCATCACCGTATGAAAGTTCAGAACTTTCTCACGTCCAATTTGGACTTTGTACGTGTTTTTTAACTTACGGATAGAACTTTGGGCGCTGGCACTAACGAAACCGATACTGCAGTTCTATCGACACCTGTTTTTCAGACAGGGAGAAATGGCAACCCGAGTTGCTCATTTCCTAAGAAAAGTCTCCCGGATCCTAATAGAGGATGATGTTGGGGATGCTTCTGGGTGTTTTTTATAAACACCCCAGACCGGTTTAAGGCGAACCTCCAAGTTTCGTAATATTTTCTCCAACTTGTTGGCGCTGTAGCCACGGGTGGGAGAAGTGTACGGAACAGAGAGAGTGGGCGATCTCACGATCGATTCCCCCCGTTTGGTTGGTTTCGTTACCACACACCTACGGCAAAATTTAGCTTCACGCCTGTACTGACACGTTGGAATACACGTTCTCTGTACCTTGTTCCTCAACCCAGTTTACTGGCTTACACTTGTGTAGTTGAGATGATTCCGGTTTAGTAACGCTTTATTTCGTTACAGGAACCGATGGCCACTCGCCGGAATAAGACGCCCGCTGCAGCGGTCGGCGTCCCCCCTACGGATTACGATTCGTCACCACCGGCTACGGCTCCGCCGTCCCCACAGCCCGGGCCACATGCCTCTGATCAGGACAGTGATCAGCCCCCTCAACCTGTAGGTTGGGAGGCTAAGATGGCGGCTATGGTGGAGGAGAAAATGCGCCAATTCCAGGCTCATACCTTTGTAGACCCTTCCCAAATCCCTGATGAGGATTGGGAAGACTTCTCGGAAGACGAGGAAGACACGGTTTCGGCACCTGAGTTTCCGAAACCGAAAGCGCGCGGCAAGAAACGTCGCCCGGTTAGCAGCTCGGGAGACGAGTTCACCAAGAAGGCTAACACTAAGCGCTCCAAAAAGTCCAAGAAAAAGAAAAAGAAAAAGAAAGACTCGTCCTCGGACTCGTCAGACGACTCTTCTTCCACGGAGTCTGATTCTGATACGGAACGCGCAGGCGTTTACGCCCAAATAGGGGCTAAAGTAGGCAAGAAAATTGTCAAAAAGAAAGCTAACAAGGTGCGTACCACTACTATGATGCGCAAAACGGTGAATGGCCATTTCACCACCTTTAAGCCAGTGGAAGTCATCAACAAATTGACTGAACAGATCTCTGGAGTCAAGGGTATCCCCGCTACAGTGTCTAAGGAGATGGATGCGGGCATCCATTTATCGGACGAGCGTCGCCGGTACGAAACTGCCCTCTGCGTTATCCATAAGGCAGTTTTGGGGGCCTTGACGTCCATTATCCCTGTCGCTAACAGAATGCAAACCGAGAACAAGTTCTCGTCTTTGGCTCGGGTTTTGGACCGGGGCATTGCCCTACTCGCAGCAGCGAGTAACTACATGACTCATCGCAGATTTGAAAATGTTTTCAAATCGGTCACCACCGATGCGGGCAAAGAAGTCGCACGCTCAAAGAAAGTGACAGATCATGACGGCAAAGAATACACTGTGTATTCAGGACCTACCCCCATCAAAAGCAAACCTCTGGATAAATCCAAGATGTTTGGCGGTCAGCTGGCTTACCTGTACAAGCAGGTGGAGGTAGACTACAAGAGTGCTAAGAACACCGAAGCAAAGGGCCGTAAATTCCAAAACCCAGCCGGGTTCAGACGGGCTAGGACGGATTTTCGCTTCCGCAGAGGAGGAAGGCCGTTCAGGGGCGAACCGTCCTTCCCGTTAAGCCAGCGGGGAAGAGGTCGAGGCGACAGACAAGCCTCAAACTGGAACGACAACCGCGGCTACAAGAGAGACTTCGTTCCCAAACCACAGTTCCCCAAACCAGGGAACAAGTAGAGAACGCCACACAAACTTTCCAACCTCCTGACCCCGAAATGGTCACGGAGGAAACACAAACTGAAGTAAGCTTTTCTCAAGCAGGCAATATTGTTAATTATTTACATCAATGGCAACAGTTAACCACTAACCCAGAGGTTATTAGTATTGTTAAAGGCATTCACATTCCTTTCACACAATTGCCTGTTCAGAAAAGAGCTCCTTTTCCTTATCAATTTAATTCGCTAGAAAAGTTTCAGCTCGATCAACAAGTTTTACTTTTTGAAGCTAAAGGCATTGTCAACAGAGTTGAACATACTGAAGGTGAATTTATTTCAAATATCTTCTCCAATCCTAAACCAGATGGCACCATTCGATTGATTTTAGATTTAACCCAATTAAATGAAATCATTGAATACAAACATTTCAAAATGTTTTCCTTAGAAACAGCTCGTGATTTAATTACCCCAGATTGTTGGCTAGCGAGTGTGGATTTGAGAGATGCGTACTATACGGTTTCTATTCACCACATAGATCGAAAGTTTTTAAGGTTCCTCTGGAATGGCCAGCTTTTTGAATTTACCTGCCTACCAAATGGTTTGGCCTGTGCACCACGCCTTTTTACTAAGCTGTTGAAACCAATTTTTTCACACATGGCAAAACTGGGTCATTGTATGTTTCCATACATTGATGATTCTTTCATTATGGGCCAATCTTTCACACAATGTGATCTCGCCGTTCAAGATTTGTGTAAAATTTTTGCAAATTTAGGTTTCTTCATACATGACAAGAAATCCGTATTTTCTCCTACAAAGGAGCTTAAGTGTCTAGGTTTCATTTTAAACACCACGGCTATGACCGTTTCGCTTACACGCCAAAAGAAAGATAAGCTTTACCACACAGCGATTCAGCTGTTAGACATTTCTAGGCCAAAGATTAGACAGTTCGCAGTCCTTATCGGTATCATGGTTTCATATAGCCCGGCTATTCTATACGGAGCGGCACACATTAAATCACTTGAAATTGATAAGAATCTAGCTCTGGCCCGAGCAAAGGGAAACTTTGAAAAGACCATGTTTATTTCTGCAAACGGCCTTGCCGACAGTCATTGGTGGCTAAAGCACTTTGATCAATCTCCCAACCCCATTAGAATGGGGGAGCCCGATACTACTGTTACCACGGACGCTTCTCTCCAAGGGTGGGGGGCACATCGAAATGATGTAGCAACGGGCGGCAGATGGCTAGAATCGGAACTACCCGATCATATTAACGTTTTAGAATTAAGGCCATTTATTTAGGTTTAACCAGCCTTGTTAAAGTCCCCAAAAATAATGTACGTATCCTCACGGATAACACCACAGCAATGGCTTATGACAGGAATATGGGAGGTACAAAATCAATCAAGTGTAATGAAATCGCACTACTCATTTGGAACTGGGCTCAAACCTTTGACGTTTGGTTAACTGTGACACACATTCCAGGCACGCAGAATTGTCTTGCTGACAGAATGAGTCGCCAGTTCCATGATCACTTAGAGTGGTCACTAAATCCATCCATATTCAAACATATCTGTCACACTTGGGGCTCGCCTCATATCGATTTATTTGCTTTGCGTAATAACTTTAAACTCGAGAAATATGTTTCGTGGCACCCCAAACCAAATGCTTGGCACATCGATGCCTTCTCACTAAAGTGGCAACATCATTTCTTTTACATTTTCCCCCCCTTTACTATCATTAGCAAAGTCGCCAGAAAGATACAAATGGAGGGAACACACGCCATCCTCATTGTCCCCGAATGGCACACTCAACCGTGGCTACCGAGATTACTAGCCACAGCCAAAAGCAGCCTACGCTTCCCAAGATTCCGAGGAAACCTGAAGCATCAGGGACCACTAGAACGCCACGGAAACGTGTCGACAACTCCGTTGGTGGCATTCCTTTTATAAATAAGTACTTGGAACAATTCGGTTTGGACAAAATTACACAACAGCGTTTGGTTGATGATGCGTGGAGGAAAGGAACGGTTAAAATGTATACTACCTATTTAAAGAAATGGGGTATTTATTGCTTGCTTAAGAAGGTGAAGCCAATGAATCCCACAGTATCCCAGGTAGGACGCTTTCTACGTTTCTTAGAGGACGAAGGTCTAGGATATGGCGCGATCAATGCTGCCAGATGTGCTCTGTCAATAATCCTACCTCGGGTTAATGGACAAACAATGGGTAAACACCATGTTATTTGTTGGATCGTACGATCAATTTATCAGAGGAATCCACCTAAACCCAAATATAATAGGTTTTGGGATGTTTCTCTTGTGTTCAACCTCTTAAAGAAATGGCCAGAAAATAAATTTCTGGACGTTAAGCTATTAGGTTTCAAAGTAGCAGTGTTGCTTCTCCTCGTCACAGGACACAGGGGCCAAACTATAGTCGCCCTGTCACTCAATGGTCTGGAAATTGATAACAAGGAAGCAACTTTTGATTTAACGACTTTATTAAAATCAAATCGTTTAGGTGACCCCCTTTCCACAATCGGTGTCACGAGTTTCACACAGGATCGTAAATTATGTGTAGTCTCCGCGATACGGAATTATATATCCAAGACAAGGTTAATAAGAAACTCAAGACAACTTTTGGTGAGCTTTATTATGCCACACAAGGCCATTTCCAGGGATACCCTCGCCAGCTGGACCATGAATGTGTTAAAACTATCTGGAGTCAATACAGACAGATATTCATCGCACTCTACACGGGGTGCAATGGTTTCCAAGGCAAGATTACTAGGCATCTCCGTTAAACGGATCCTAGCTCACGCCGGATGGAAGACCGCTAGATCATTTGCTAGACATTATCACAAGCGACTAGAGAAGCCTCAGCCGATAGCACAGAGGCTACTCGCCAACTAAAAAGAAAGAGGTACGAAAAACCAAAACTTTTTTCTCTTTATTGGTCATACAAATCATTTTTCCATTTACATAAATAAGACTAGATCACAACATAATAATAACAAACAGGAATATCAGGATAAAAATGCTATTACGTAAAGGTCTCCCTAGCCTACGGCTAGCCAGAGGCGGCATACCGAGGTAAAATAGATTAGTTAGACGAATCTTACCTGGGTATAGATGATGGATAACTATTGTTTTACCGAGGTAGGAGCCTCGGTTATACGTGGGCGAGGGCCCACCCACCACGCCCTGCCACGTCTATTCAATCACTCATACTAGGATTGGGTCAGATGACCTTAGGTTTGTTTTTTAGAATCATTTTTATCCTGATTAGTAGGTAACTAATTGCTGGAACCCGGATGTGCTTCTCCTTCTCCCTCGCCACGTCTATCCGAGGCCTCCTACCTCGGTAAAACAATAGTTATCCATCATCTATACCCAGGTAATATTCGTCTAACTAATCTATATATATATATATAATATATATATATAAATATAAATATATATATATATATATATAATAGCAATCTGAAAGTCGGCTTGGGTAGACACAACTTGATATCGATTTACTTGAACATGGTACTATTCATATTGTGTGACAAGTAACAGCGTCGAGGACTTGGGGTGGGGTTGGGATTGGATGTGGGATGTGTGGAAGTGGGTGAGGACTTAGGGTGGGGTTGGGGGTGGGGGTGAGGTACATGTGGGCTTAGGTGAGGTGAGGTGGAGGCCTATACAGCTCCTTGTACTCCAGTGATTCCGCCGTTGCTAAGCGATCCATTTTTGTTTCCAGAATGTACTACACAAATCAGCGAGAGATAAAGAGAGAAAGAGCGACATAGAGAAACAGAAAGAGACAGCACATTCCGCCCCTAATGAGGAGTTCACAAGCCAGTCGCGGGAGTTTACTGTGGATACAGGACATGCATGTTTGTGATATATTATCGAAATTGTTGAGCTCCTAGAAATTACAAATACATTGACAGCGATGTCAGCGGATTTGGAATATTTTTTTGTGAGGAAACCATTTTGGCAAGGAGACAGGAGTTCACCAGTTTAAATACAAATATATTTCTTATTTAAATATATTTCTTATTTAAGTATAATTTAAATTATGGCTTACATGTTTTAATGGATGTCATAAGTCGGTCACATGTATGTTTGGATGGTGAAATTTAAAAACAAAGCAAAAGGGAATATACAAATTGGCATCTCTGCAAGTATTAAGCGTTGTAAGTTAAATGAACTATATATCAAATTAGCAATTTTTCAAATGAGGTTTTGCGGGGCTTCGTTGCACTCACTTCCCCGTGTGAAATACTACATACACAGGTAGGCGAGGGTGGCTTGGTTTCATCAAAATATTCTTTGTAGGATATATACATTCAATGATATATATATATATAGTTAGTATATGTATATACGTGTATAAAATCATCGGTATGAGGTATTTCTTATTATTTCCTATTATTGTTATGATCCGTTATTGTCCACTGACAGACCCAGATCTATTCCCTGCGGCACTCATTTGCCTTCGGTGGCGCCGCCACCGGCAGTTCTTGGTACTCATTCTTCAGAAGTTGTATGGTCCACTTTCTGTGAAAAGTTATATATATATATATATATATATATATATATATATATATGGGTCATTCTCAGAAACTGTGTACCACTTGAGGTAGTCTACTTGAAATGCATATTTCAAAGAAACCCATTATTGGAGTGTCATTATTTAGATTTCATCATTTAGCCCAATAATGTGGGAGATATTTTAGATCAAAAGTAAATGTTAGTATTGTGTATTATGTATCTTATTGGGATGGATGTAGCTAAATACATAGAAAATTACATCACTAATTTGTGACATTGTCAACAGCATTGAAAATAAAGTGTCACAAACTTAATGAAAACCTCTGAACAACAGCTCATTTCGCTTCAAATGGTCATATACAATGTCTTCATTAAGTTGAAGACATTTATTTCTAAAAAAAAAAGTTAAATTATGAAATAGTTAACCTTTTCTGGAGTCATTAACATCGTAACATTTCGTTTCCACTTGCAAGTACTATGAAACTCTGTATCAAACACTGAGTACAGATACAGTACAGGAACTATTTTCACCATTTGACACTCTATGCATGGACCCAGTTATGGTATAGTAAAAGATCAATCCTGAAATTGCCCCAAAACATTGAAATTTGAGCCGAACATTTGTGTAAAATTGTTGTTTCCACTTTGACTGTTACCTTGCTAATATTTTTTTGCTTTTCTCTTTAATATTCACAAATAAGACAAAACCATAGCAATGAGGTTTCAAATTATTATTACTACTGTTTATAAAGCAAGTGGCATGTGAAATGTCCTAAAAATGTCAAGTTTTGTGTGGAAAATATTTGATTTTGGAGTCAGATTGGTTTCCATGCTATACTGCTATTTATTGGGTGTGAGCATCATTTGACCTACTTAAAAATGCCAGAATATGTTTATTTTCAATTATTCAGATGCAAAAGGACATACACATTGAGGAAACTTGTTTATAGGACTTTGGCAGCATTTTGATTTTGTGGTATTGATGTCACACTATTGGTACACAACTTCTGAGAACAACCCGTATATATACGGTGTGACCGGGTGCAGTCCTTCCTAGGAACCAGCGGAACTCGGAATACCCCTAGCAGGGCCGTAGCCAGGAATTGTAATCTGGGTCCTAGATAGATTCTTGCAACAGAAAAGTGCCGAAGGTCAAGGCACTGGGGAGTCTAGGGGTAAGCCCCATCAGGGAACTTTGCAATCTAGAGGCTCTGAGAGGCCATATCCAGCAATTTCCTGGAGGTTGCCTAAATAAAATGTTAGTTTAAAAATACAGTCAATTGTCACTTTATTTGTACTACTGTTGTTCTAGCTTTTGTTTGGGGGTGGGGGGGGGGGGGGAGTAACTTCAGCCCTTGCTCCTCAGTACGTTTGAATCTGCCTAGTAGTAGTCCATCAGTCCAGTAATGTTTAAATCTTGTTGCTCTTTAGGTGTATCCACCATTTAATAATACTTCATCGAGGGACCTCACGAGAGTGTGAATGCACCCGAATCTATGTTCTCAGAAGCTTTTAACATGGATTCGGCCATCATTGGCATCGCAGCTTAAAATTATATAAACTATGCACATGCGTTTTAATTCATGTTCCTTGCAAAGTTGATGTGGTCATCCTGTCTATTCTTGAATCCAATAGAGGATTTCCACCACCACCCTACACTCTGATGGCAATAACTAAATTTCTGGATTTGTGGCTTACTGTACAAACTGATCTATGCACAAGTCTCATAGACGATTTCCACCAACTAACCACTCTCTGAAGACAGTGGCAAGAATTAATGTGGGAAACAGGTCACTACGCATGGTAAGAGAAAAGATGCTGTAAAGGATTTCAACTATTAACCTGCCCTCTGATGGTTGCAACAAAACCTATTGTTGTGAGTCGCAGCTGACTGCATTAGTCTTTTGGGGTAAAGGTATATTTTTGGCTGTTCTAGGCAATGTCGTCTCCAGCCCAAGCGGGTCTGTTCATTCACGTACTTTGTGACGTGTGTGCCGGGTGTGTACTGAATGGAGTCTACTGTACCGATGCTATTTTTGGATCAATGTTGTCATGTTGTTTTATCTATTTAATTTTCTTCGCGGAAGGTAGACTTGAATAAATTGCATTCGCGTGAATGAATGCAGTTTCCAAAGTGCTAAAACACTGATCTGTCATATATACATTCGTGTAGTTAATATCGAATTTCAATGTGAATGAGAACCCCCATAGCACATTCCTTTACAGGTCAAATTGCTTTATAAGTCTTCACTTTGACTGACTCGGCAGGAAAGTGATCCCACACTGCCAGTTCAGTCTCACAGTAATGCGACTCAGTGGGGTATCACGCCAGATGGACCATGGTCTGTATATCTCAAAAGGGAAGCACTATGGCGTCACTGTGAACCCGCCGTGCTATGCCATGACACCCCAATCAATTAATCACATTACACTTCCAAAAATAGTATTATCCTAATATATTGATAGGCGAACAACTGTTTCAATGTACACATTGTCTTTGTTTCATTTGACTTTCCCGCCGATGACAGGTCACCAGGACAGCATTGGTCAGTGTGCAGTGTTGTCCGTTGAGGACATGTACTGCTGGAGTTTTACTATTCGACATGAGCCTATGTCCCTGATGGTTTGTGACCTCATCACCTCCGCCTACCAGAAATCATGACCTCTGTCCACCATGTATTCCAGATCTCATGACCTGGCTACACGACCTCATGACCTATTTCTGCCAGACCTCATGACCTATACCTACTATCATGACCTCTGGCAAAGAGACCGAAATACCTCATGGCCTCTGCCTACCAGACCTATTGATCTCTGCCAACCAAGTCACATGACCTCTCTCTACTAGACCTCCTGATCTCTGGGTACCAGCTTTATCCCAAACGGGTGACTATCCTATCCATTCTTATCCAATCGATATTATATATATGTATATATACACTTATATAAGTCCTGACTGCGGCATTGATCTGTAATCGCCTCCAGATTTCCCACTGTGCTGGTTCTCAGTAATTTAATGATCGAATTGAGGCGCGGGGTAGGGGGAGGGGGGGAGCTTATTTCCTGGCACCAGTTGGGCTTGTTATATCACGGTGCATATCAACTTATGATAGTGCACTCTCATAATGGCTTCATAGTGCTGACCCTAGGATATCATGTTAATATCTCACTCAATCATATTATCCTGACAGTGAGTCAACCAGTTCTTGCCACATATTATTGTCCATGTCCCAGGTAAGGTAGCGAGCGACACAGTATTAATTTCACAACACTTTGGCTCAGTTCTTGACTCTGTTGGGAATCCAATCCACCGATTTGAGGAGTGTTCTGGGGGCATATCGTACAGGAAGCGGACCATCTAACCACTCGCCTATCTCAGCTCAGTAAAGGTCAGTAATATTTAACAAATATATTTATAAGGAGTAGAAGCAGAATAACTCTTTGCAAAATAATTAGTCTTAATGTTTAATAATCCAACAGTTAGAGTTTGTGTGCATGTTTGTAGATGTTGATAATTATTATCTTTCCATTTTTACCTAGTTGAAAATAACTTTAATTTAAAAGGATTAATTTAGGAGATACTTGAACTGAAATAAAAATGTGTGTGCACATTGAAATACTGACTAGCACAGGCTTCAGCAGAGGCAGACTCCATCGTAGTGACTTGTATTCCTTCTGTGCAGAAATACATCCTTAATGATTGCACGTGGTGTTCAGTTGGTTGGTTGTTAGAGATTTACGTCCTCGCAACATCTAAGGTCATATCAGGACGGGCCTGATGTTCAGAGTATCAGCTTCCGTCCTTTCTGACGGACAAGCGGGCACGGTGGCCTAATCGATAGAGCACGAGCCTTGGGTGCGGAAGGTCGGGAGTTTGGTTCTTGGTCGAGTCAAACCAATTGGTGGCCTGATTTCCCAGTGGGGCAGCACTATATAAAGTCGCCATGAGTGTGCACTATCACAAGTCGGTACCCGTCCTGCTATGCCCTCAGATGTTGCTAGGATGTAAAACAACAACAACCAAACCTGAGGGACAAGCAGAACTTGGAACAGAAATATTGACAACTCCTGTTTGTGACAAACTTTCTTGGCAAGGCTCCAAAGCTACAGGACTTATAACCCGACTCATGTGTTCAAGTGGGTGAACACCCACCCGTAGGTCTCCAGTACTGCGGGATTTATTGCACACCCAGCGCTGACTGGGCCGGTGTAGTAAGTTCAAACCCCCACAAAAGCAATACGGTAGTGTTTTCAACCTAGGTTCAAAACACTATGGTAGTGTTTTCAACTTAGGTTCAAAACACCACTGTGGCCACCCTCAAAACACTATCCTTAAGTTCAAAAGACTACTCTAATTTAAGTTCAAAAGACTACTCTAATATTTTGTTATATATAATTGCTGCATAGTCATTGTCATTTATAGTAGAGTGAGGCAGTATGCAGTAAGGTGGGGCAGTATGCAGTATTGGGGGGGGGGGCAGTGTGCAGCATATACAACTAATATATACTTCAAATGCCGCAGCACCATCAGTGTATACTAAAGCTAAGATTCCTTACACGCGGTATGCGATCTGCGAATGCGAATGCGAATGCGGCAAAAAATCGAAACGCCTTGAAGTCAATGGGCTGCAACCCTTACATACGGTATGCGAATGCGAATGCGACAACTCGATCGGTCCCTGTAGCGATCGGTCCGGCATGCGGCATGCGACACGGGGGTGCGAATAGATTAGCATCAGTCGCATTTGTCCATTGATATAAGGCTGGAGGAGGCGACTGATAATTACGGACAGCCGGGACAGGGTGGTGTGAATAGAAAAGCATCAGTCGCATTTGTCCATTGATATAAGGCTGGAGGAGGCGACTGATAATTACGGACAGCCGGGACAGGGTGGTGTGAATAGAAAAGCATCAGTCGCATTTGTCCATTGATATAAGGCTGGAGGAGGCGACTGATAGTCTTTAGCCCTGTATCTACACCAAGTGCAGTAGTGGTGGTGGTGGGGGTTCGGGTTGGTAAAAATGCTACCAGAGCCACAAAAATATGAATACTTATCTATAATTTGGTAATTATAAAGGTAGGAACCTCCATGTGCAGTACCAAGAGTTACATGGATATAGATGCCATATTAGGCCATATACAGTGCAGTATGGAGTATACTTGTTTATTTTTATTTTTTAGATATAGCCAGTGATGTGCCGTCTGCCGCATGCCGCATACCGTGTAGAAGGAATCTTCCCATTCGCATACCGCATGCCGCATGCGCATGCCGCATGCCGTATACCGTGTGTAAGGAATCCTAGCTTTATACGTGGTGCAGTTGCCGCAGCACCATCAGCGTTTACTAATACGTGGTGCAGATGCCGCAGTGCTATCAGCGTATACTAGAAATACGTGCTAAAATTAGTATGTGCTTCAAATGCCATTACCAGTTGTGGCATTACAGACCCCACTGACGTGTTATGATATTGTTTTGAACTTGGGTAGTGTTCTGGACGTATGTGGGGGTAGTATTTTGACCTTAACAGTAGTGTTTTGAACTTAAGTTCAAAACACTACCATAGTGTTTTCAACGGGGTAGTGTTTGAACGTCCTACACCGGGTGCGGTTCCGTATGAGGCGGTCAATCAGTGGCCGTACTCGCACCGTGTGCTATCAATGTAGGCCAGTTCTAATTGAACCAATCTAATATTCCACAATATCTGGCTATCGATTTGTTAACAAAAGCCACCCAATTAACAGTGCAATGGATTCATAGTAGAACTAGTGGAACTAATACTAGAATTCACGATAGAAATGTACAAGCACCCTAAATATGATAGGTAAATGGACTAATAGTATTAGTAATACAAAGTAGTCTAAAATATGATTTTGATTGTTTGCAATCTCCAAACAGTTACATCCCATAAACAAGAAACAATAACAACACCAACATTGGTGCTAAAACTAAATTAAAAGATTTGAATCAAATTGGACTAGTGGTGCCCAGCAGTGAAAGCAAGTGACTTATCCGTTGTAGGCAGTGTAAATAAATTCATCACATACAACAAAAATAGTCACTTGTTAATTTCAAGTTACATACTCAATTCAAAGGAACCTATCACAACATTGGCATGTCTAACTAATGATAAACACAATATTAAAGTGGCACAGTAAAATAATGATCATGGTATCTATATTAATTGGCTTAGAGGATACAGATTTTGGACTGATTTGAAGTTAGATTCAGGCATGCAGGATATATATTACACATTGAAATCAAACCAGCCTCAGGCTCCATTTGGCTTTGTTATAGTGTGTCATTACCAAAATATTTGTGTAAATCCCTGTCACCATTCATGACCAGTAGAGCAGGAATTCGGTGCTGCCGAATGATGCATTCTGGTGCATAAAGTACATACAAAAGAAGAAAAATAAGACAGGTACCATGGCTGAGTCTAGTTTGATATAAATGTCTACATGTCTACTTTTATATCAATTGTGATAGCTTACGTGTGTGTCTAGTTTGATATCAATCAGAGTAGTATGCATAGCTGTCTAGTTTGATATCAATCAGAGTAGTATGCATAGCTGTCTAGTTTGATATCAATCAGAGTAGTATGCATAGCTGTCTAGTTTGATATCAATCAGAGTAGTATGCATAGCTGTCTAGTTTGATATCAATCAGAGTAGTATGCATAGCTGTCTAGTTTGATATCAATCAGAGTAGTATGCATAGCTGTCTAGTTTGATATCAATCAGAGTAGTATGCATAGCTGTCTAGTTTGATATCAATCAGAGTAGTATGCATATCTGTCTAGTTTGATATCAATCAGAGTAGTATGCATAGCTGTCTAGATTTATAGCAATCAAGATAGCTTACATGACTGAGTCTAGTTTGATAGCAATCATGATAGCTTACCTGGCTGTCTAGTTTGAAATCAGTCCATGGCAGATGTACACTACAAGACTAACAGTCGCAATACCATGTTGAATATGCATACACACATAAATATACACGCGTATATCCTCGATATGCTGGTTCCTTGTTACTTAACGGTTGTGTTCCTAATACAATAACTGTATCCGCCTCCAGTCTTCCGTGTTGTCTGCCTCCACTACATTTATATATGCATACATATATGTCATGGGGGTTGATGTAAATGGGAAATATTGCCCCGACAACAGGATTGGCAACCACACTTCTTGTCATTTGGGGCTAGCATCCTAACCATTAGGTTATCTATGCTCCCTGATACAATTACCATACCTGTCTATGTGGTCCCTTGCCTGAAAGGTCAGTGCAAGCTATTACATGCATATACATATACAGTAAAACCTGTCTACCTGACCACCTCCACATATCGACCACTCACCATTTTCGATCACTTTATTTCGGTCGCAACAATACCATTGTAAGGATATTTGAACTCCCTAAACCGACCACCTCCCTAAATGGACCACTTAAAGTCGGTCCCATGGTCGGTCGATTTAGAGAGGTTTTAATGTATATATATATATATATATAATATATATAATATAATATATATATATGTGTGTGTGTGTGTGAGTGTGTGTACATAAAATAACCCAAACTTTGGTCCGCGTAGAGCAGTTTGAAGTGGAACTTGCACTGGCACGCCTTCTCAAACAAACACATGCTGAGCCGGCGAGTCAGTATAATTAAAGGATTAGTGGGTCAGGGCTGGGGTGGGCCAGCCGACTTGCCTGGTTTAGCTGGGCACGTGACCAATCAAAATAAGGATCACGTGACCTCAGGTGAAAACTGTCAGTATGTATGTGTCCGGGCGTGTTGGTGGAATGAAGTCATCATTTAATGCATAGAAAGAACAGCAGGGAAATTGTGTGTAACATTATCCGGCCCTACACAGTGCAACCATGCATATGGCTTCTCACAACCGGAAGTGCGGGTTCTTGTTGGTTTTACCGCATTACTTTAACTTGCATACTTATAAGTATATGTGTGTGCTTAATGTATATTATACTCACTTCACGCATATAAGACAATGTAGTTCAAAGAATGTACTCACACTTTTATAATTCAAATAAGCACATACACATAATATACATATATAATATATAATGCATATATATCACAGATGTACATATATAACACTCTATTCTTTTTATACGATGTACTTATACAATATATTTCAATTCAACCACACACATATGTAGTTTGTTTCTTTGTTGGGGTTTCACATGCTAGCAACATCTAAGGTTGTACCAGGACCGGTGCTGAGTTGTGGCAGTGCTCATTTATGGTGACTTTATGGTTACTGCCTCACTGAGCAACCGGGCCGTCGGCAAATAACCCGATATTCCACTCAGTCACATTATGCTGATACTATGCAAACCAATAGTTGCCACATCATTCTAGTCCAGAAACACCATGCTTTGTAGTAACAAATATCAAATCTGTAAATTAATTACTTCCAGATTCAGAATGCGATTGTCTTACGACTTCACATTTGAAAATTCATGGAAACACATTACGTCATTCACGAAATACGTTTTGGGGAGCAGAGAGTAGGATTACCTCAGTTTGGCTGTGATGAGTAGGCTGTCAACTATGCGGTTTCCGAGATCCGGATGATGGGACCCAACAGGTGCCAACTCAGGCTCCTGGCTAGATATAACAGATTCACCCGGTACTTGCAGGGGTGAAAAACAACCCATTGGAAAAAGTAACGAAAGGCTGGGTAAATGAAATCAGCACATACAAATTCATTTAACAAGCAAAATATATTCTTCATGTACATCTTCATATTTACCCGGTAGTTTGGAATTGAAAAATATAATAAAACATATACCGACCCTTCCACAGATCGACCACTCCCCTATATCGATCGCTTTATTTGGGCCCCAAGAATACCATTGTAACCATATTCTACCCCCTTACACCGACCACCTCCCTAAATGGACCACTTAAAGTCGGTCTCAAGGACGGTCGATTTAGAGAGGTTTTACTGTAGTTTAATGAACTTTAAAAGTTAAATCAACAGCATTCTAAATTTCTATTGTCGCCATCTTGTCTTTCTGCATTCTCTCCTATTTCACCAAGTCTGTGACGATATAAGTAGCCATTTTATACTGCAACCAGGAAGTCCACATCCTGTTCCATACAAAAGCAACTTTCGGCCGTAATTAGACTACGTTGTCATTCACCCTACTGCAAGTATGGGGGTGATTCTTTTATCTAGCTCCTGGCCCGGCTAGAGAAGGGAGGCAACGCACTGAACTAATCCACTAAAGTACGAGGGGAGCGGACTGGGCAAGGTGGTGGTCGGGTGTGGTGGATTGATGTAACGATCGCAAACCGTGGAGGCACCCTACCCGCACAAGTCATCGCCACCTCGTGTTCGATTCTCTACCTAACAAAAGCTCATAGCCGAAGCGTGCTTATATGAATTGACAGCTATTAATTGCGGCCATGTTCCATAATAATGGCCCTGTCATGGTGGAACTGTCGGCACACCAATCTTTGAGCGGTCAGGGCCCGCGCTCCGTGGCGACGTACAGTTCGGTGCAGCCTTGGTGCAGGAGGTGAATGGCTTTAACAATAACAGGCCCAGATGGAGGCCACGCGAGTTAAAGCCGCATACTCAGGCGGCTTGGACTTTCTGTGAAACTTGTCAGCTAATTACACTAGGTTGATTGCTTTACTTTAAAATAACCTTTATTTGGCGTGGTTAATTTTGGAGACATTTTACGTGAAAATATGGCAATTTAATTTGGGTAAACATAGCCGTTTGTTGGGGTTTTACATTCTGGCAACATCTAAGGTCATATCAGGTAGGTTCTAACTTGTGACAGTGCACACTCATGGCTAATTTATACTGCTGCCACAGTGGGAGACTAGGCTGGTGATACCATGACCCAATTTCCCACTCAGTTATATTATCCTGATACTGAGGTAATCAGGATAATATAACTCCTAGTTCCTAGTAATGCTAAGCACCAGGCTAGGTAGTGGCAAATATCAACTTTGTAAGTCATTGGTTTGAATCGGCCGGGATTCGAAATCCCGACGTCATGCACAGTAAGGTTGTGCTCTAAGCGATTCGGCGCCGGTGTCTGGTCAGTCAACACACGAATTGCTTCACATCATAGGCTTCATCAGTGATTGGTTCTGCTAAATTGAGTTAGTGTTCACTTCTATTCAACAAAACACGCTTAAATATGTAGGATATGTTGGTTTACATTTTTTTTAAAATCCTATGCAGCTTTACGCATGGACGGGATGGCTGAGTGAACAGAGCACTCACTTTCAATGCGAGAGGCAATGTCCTCGGAGATCAATTCCCTTCGGCCGAGTCTAAAGGCCCTGTCACACTACGACGTTTCTCCCGGCGCGCCGCCAACGCCCAAGATATTTGCAACCCGTCGACACAAGTCCAACTCTTCGGCGGTTTGGGAGAAAGTTTGACGGGGCGCAGCATGTTGTTAGCGTGATAATAGCGTGGTATTAGCGTGCCATCAACGGGTATCGACGTTGTGGGCGGAAAAAGCGTAAACAACTGGTCATTAACCTATTTCACGGTCGGCTGGGTCCGCGCATCGCGACGGGCCACCAACGGGTTGTCTGCGCGCTATTGGCGTGTTGCTGGCGCGCTGGGAGCGGCGGTGGGCAGTCTGCCGGCGCGTGGGTATTGCATCAGGTGGGGGTCCACACCCGCCATCAACACGTCCACACGCGCCAACAACACGTAAACACGAGCCAGCAAGACGCCAAGAACCGCCAGCAACCCATCCACAACCACCATCAACACGTCCACACGCGCCACCAACACATCCAACGTGTCACGCAATGCTGGCGCTACGCCAATAGCTCGTCCACTACGCGTCCGTGAAACGTTACCGACGCGTTGACGGCCTGCTCGCAGTTTGCCGAAAAATCCCCAGCGTTAATGGACGTTGCTCAACGTGGTTCTTGCGGGCTGGCAACGCGCTGGTAACGTGGGTCCACGTGCTGCCAACGCGTCGGTAACGCACGATCCAACACGTTGGCGCACGTCGGCATGCATCAAAAGTTTTGTGCAAGCACAAAACGATCGGTGTGACCCGACGCGCGCCGACACGCGCCGACGTGTCCATTCACACGTTGCTATCCCTCAATGTGTACCGACGCGCTGGTAACACACCGGTAACACGCTGGTAATTTACCGGATGTGTACCGACGTTTCGACCAAAAAGGCAACACGTCGACGCGCGTTGGTGGGAAACGTCGTAGTGTGACAGGGCCTTTATCAAAGGCTCTCACCATTTAAGGCTACATTCCTTACACGCGGTATGTGGCATGCAAATGCGAATGCGAATGCGGCAAAAAATCTAAAAGCATCTAAGTCAATGGGGGTGATTTCATGCGTCCGAATGCGAATGCGAATGTGAATGCGAACGCGAATGCGAATGTGAATGCGAATGCCAATGCGGCAACTGAATCGGTCCATGTAGCCATCGATGCGGCATGCAAATGCGAATGCTGCTGAGTTTGCCATAGAAAACAATGGTAGAGAAACCTGACACTATGTGTGGGTGTGGGTGTGGTTGAGGGAGTTGTTATGTCAGGGTGAGTGGCATGCCGCTGGGACTCTCTCACCATGCCTGATAAGGCAAGGTGTGGGGTTTCACTTAACGGCGGAGGAGGTTTCCCCTATCACATTGGGTATCTTTTTAAAGTTGGTTTGATTAGTACGCAGTGGTGTGGTGGTGTGGTGGTCGTGTGTTTCTGTGGTGGTGTGGTGGTGTGGTGGTGTGGTGGTGTGGTGGTGTGGTGGTGTGGTGGTGTGGTGGTGTGGTGGTGTGGTGGTGTGGTGGTGTGGTGGTGTGGTGGTGTGGTGGTGTGGTGGTGCGGTGGTGCGGTGGTGCGGTGGTGCGGTGGTGCGGTGGTGCGGTGGTGCGGTGGTGCGGTGGTGTGGTGGTGTGGAGGTGTGGTGGTGTGGCGGTGTGGAGGTGTGGTGGTGTGGCGGTGTGGCGTGGGGGTGGTGTGGTGGTGTGGTGGTGGTGTGGTGGTGTGGTGATGTGGTGGTGTCGTGGTGTCGTGGTGTCGTGGTGTGGTACTGTGTACTAGTCAAACCAAATCGCTGCATGCCACATGCCACGTGAAAGGAATCAACCTGTTTGCATGCCGCCTGCCACTTGCCGCATGCCGCATTTGCATTTGCATTCACATTCGCATGCCACATACCATGTGTAAGGAATGCTAGCTTTACAGTTTGTGCTACCCTTTCCTGACACTGGCTACTACTAGGACTGAGTAAGGATTGGCTGGTTCAGTGTCAGGATAATGTGACTGAGTGAGATTGAAAGTTGGGGAAGTCTACTGATATAGGGCATATTATTATTATGCTGATGTTGACAGATGGGGAGAGGGCATCAAATGATATTGGCCATGTTATACTGACATTGACACTTGGCGGTTGGGGACATATAGATGTAGGTGCTATGTCGTGTTGACATTGACAGATGGGGAGTAGCGTCTAATGATATAGGACATGCTATACTGACATTGACAGTTGGGGAGTAGTGTATAATAATATAGGCCATGCTATACTGACATTGACAGTTGGGGAGTATCATCTAATGATATAGGCCATGCTATACTAACATTGACAGTTGGGGAGTAGCATCTAATGATATAGGCCATGCTATACTGACATTGACAGTTGGGGAGTAGCGTCTAATGATGTAGGCCATGTAATACTGACATTGGCATTTGGGGAGTAGCGTCTAATGATAAATGCCATGTTATACTGACATTGGCAGTTGGGGAGTAGCGTCTAATGATATAGGCCATGTTATTTTGATGTTGACAGTTGGAGGGTGTCTAATGATAAGGTAATGTTATACTGACATTGGTATTTGGGGAATAGCATCTAATGATAAATGCCATGTTATAATATACTGACATTGACAGTTGGGCCAGTGTATATCGACTGACACATTGCATGTGCCGTATAGGGTCAATGTATGCATGCGTTGTGTTCAAACACGGTGTGTGCAACTTTATGATACAATCACTCCGTTTACTGGCCTAGGCACATACAATACAGTGCAACCGCATGCATGACCCGCTTATCGCTACTCGCTGTAACACTGGTTTGCTAGAGCGCTCTTTTATTACGGAAGCGACCAGACGGGATGGCCGAATGAGTTAGAGCGTCCGTCTCCCATGCTGGTAGATCGTGGGGTCGTGGGTTCTAGTCCCGGTCGAGTCAAACCAATGACTTTAAAATTGATAGTTGTCGCTTCCTAGCCAGGCGCTCGGCATTATTAGGATAGGGCAAGGACTGGTGTGCTCAGTGTCAGGATAATGTGACTGAGTGGGATACCAAGTCATGGTGCCGGCGGCCTGGTTTCCCAGTGGGACAGCACTATAAAGTCGCCAAGAGTGCGCACTGTCACAAGTCGGTACCCGTCCTGATATGACCTTAGATGTTGCTAGGACATAAAACAACAACAAAACAAACAAATATTACGGAAGCCACCTGCTCTCAACAAAGAACACCACACGCCAGAATATAACACAATCGACCATTTACAATTGAGGTTGTCACAAGTTGGTACAAATGCTGATATGACATTAGATGTTGCTAAGACGTAAAGCCTGAACAAACAAACTCTCTTTGGGGCCCAGCCCCATTTGGTGCGGATTGCTTTAGCGCTGCCTTTATAGCAACGTATCTATATATATATGCATTATGTACATACTAACTTCTGAAACTAATTGCTTAGTTCCACAATTGAACAGATCAATGTGCAAAGCTATACACACGTATATACAGTAGCTATGCACATTCAAACTATATACATATATATATATATATATATATATATATATATATATATATACATATATATATATATATATATATATATATATATATATATATGCGTGTGTGTAACTACATGTATAACTTTCTATATATACCTCCGTCATGATATGACCTTAGATGTTGCCAGGACGTAAATATCCAACAAACAAACATTATATACCTACCAACTCCCCCCCCCCCCCAAAAAAAAAAACACCACCCAAAACATGCGTGGTAGGCCTATATCACAGTGCTATTTTACTAACAGTGTCAAAGCTTCCGTCGTGATGTTTAGGCTCTCTTACATTTTGTTTTTATATGGTCACTATTCAATATCTACACAGCAAAATACAAAATATATAAGTTCAGTTACTCGTTCGATATTTTCCATTAAAGAACGTGATACATATTAATGCGACCCACATGGTATTTCCAAAAACCAAATAGAGCAGAAGAAGAGTAGAAAAACAACAGCAGTGGCAGACACCATACTAGGGGAAGAAGAAACAGACCCGGACACTGCGCCTGTGTACATATGGATAAAGATGTGGGTAAGCTGATCGATACAAGCTTGGTCATGACATGATCAGCGTGATGATGGTCTAAAGTACAGTTCATAGAAACTGAAAGTCATGCAATATAATTTGTATAAATTACCAAATTCAGAGCTTAAAAAGAGCCAAAAACTAAATGTATAGCATGTAGAGATAACGATAGTAAAATAATGTATTTAACAAATAGAGTATAATATTTGTGACGTCAACAGTTACTTCCAGTTTTCGGGATCCAAACGAATTCTAGCTTATTAAATCAATCTAAAATCACATACAACCTTCATTGTTGCTGATGCTTAAAATGTTATAATCCGTTGGTTTTCATTTGTTGTCATGATTCTTTTTGTTAAATGGATTTGGTTGGCAATTATTAGCTCTCATACTTTAGTTCCGAGTAGCTGTTAACTTTGGAGACATCTGTAGTGAAAGCATGATTTGTAAAGCAACTCGTCGGTGCACAGTATGTGAATCCAGGTTGGTTGGTTGTTGGACTTTTACGTCCGGACAACATCTAAGGTCATATCAGGACGGGTATAGACTTGTGACCGTGCACACTCATGACGCATTTATAACCTTGCCCCACTGGGAGACCAGGCTGCCACCTGATATCCCACTCAGTCACATTATCCTGGCACCGAACCAACCAGTCCCTGCCATCTCCTAATGATATCGAGCACCAGGCTAAGAAGCGACAAGTATCAATTTTGTAAGTCATTGGTTTGACTCGACCGGGAATTGAACTCCCGACCTTCCACACGGGAGGCCAGGTGCCATCCATCAATGTCCCCAAACTAAGTCATATCACGGACTCTCAAAATCAGTTAGTTTTAACATTCCCAGGGAGCACCGCTCAAACAAACGATGAATCTCTACACTCGTATCTAAGTTGGATATGTATAATCAAATCTAGTCGATTTTTTAGTTTTAAAAATAGGTGTTTTATTAGAATACGCAACTTCAAATAAGAGTCCGATTCTAATGCATTAATCTCCAGTAGCACATCACGGCAATGCTTGCACTATTTCAGCATTCCTTTTTAATAATGCAAGTGGACAGAGTAATTAGCCTCGCATAGGACCCTCTTATCGGGTAGGTCTCTTTATCAGGTATCGAGAGGCCCCCACTATCACAAAGACCGGGTCCTGAGATCGTCGCGCCGTTTTTGAAGTGGGCTAATCAGGAAGTAATATTTACAGAATGGGACGATATGGAAAGGTAGGATAAGCATGTGTCTCAGTCAGTTCAGGAAGTAATATTTACAGAATGGGACGACATGGAAAGGTAGGATAAGCATGTGTCTCAGTCAGTTCGGTTGAATATGAATAAAACGTTAAGAGGGCCATACTTGAATATCAAAATAGCAATAGCGGATCAGTGAAGATACGAAATGGCACTGGTTCCGTTCGACACTCAGTATGTATGCCATGCATCAGGAGGAAACGTATCAATGTGTTGTACGGTATGGTAGCCATCTTCGAAGCCTACATATGTTATATCTAGGATATATAATTTATTATGGGAGTATAACCAGTGATATTATTGTTAAATAGAAAAGACAAGAAGATGCAAGTCTGTAACCATTCCGGTTGGTAGTGACCTCTATACTCACCGGTACTAGGGTCCTGGTGGTGCTAGAAAGAAACTACCGATGTATGGATATAACTGTGGGAAGAGGGTCCTTGTTTATACTCCCATAACTTCACTGTAGAACACATAAATAACTTAGATACCTCTGACGTGCCTCAGTGCAGTCCTTTAGCCCTACTACTAGTACTACCATATGCAGTCCACCTCTGCTCGCATCTATGGTCACTTTCAAGAGCGTCGACAACTTTGATCCTAAGAAATCGATCAGTCGAAGCAGAATGTGTATATTTATTGCTGTTTTATTTTCTTCTAGTTAGGTGTACATATATGGAAATACATACTTATACCGACGCCCCGCTCTACATACGTCCAGTAGCCCCGTCCACAGTCCTAGACCTGTCCTAGCCAAAACCCTAGTCATGTCACTCAACTGATACAAACTGAAGCCGTAGAAAATTAATACCAGCTGCCATTTTATCTAACACTCAGCATTACTAGGATAGGACATCGACTGGTTAATGTGACTGAGCGTTCTCTGTGGCGGAGTGGTTAGAGTGTCTGAATTTTTTTCTAAGTCAGGCTCCTAATCTGACTGTCGGCGGTTCGATTCCCCGTGCCCCCAGCTCTGCCAATTTGGATTTCCATCGCTGTGTATAACTTACAGCGTCATCAAAGGCCGGTTGCTCTCATACCATGTCTATGTGGTGTGGGAGGTTAAAAATCCCTTGGGTCGGTAAAAGTGTAGGCTCGGGCTTTCTATCGACCAGCAGTGGAGTGGGGAAGACAAGTCATCTGTGACTGGGATTTCCCCTGCTTGGGACAATTAATGTACAAAAAAAAAAGAGAGACAAATAAGTGTTCACACTTCCTGTCTACCATTCGCTATATCGCTATGTTACACTCCATTGGCGGTCCGAGTTCAGCGCTGACCTGAAAGGTGGCGCTGTGAATCGGGAAACTATGCGCACTCATGCATACTCTACTCAGGCATACTCTACTAGCCGCTTCATAGCCGCATGTTTGAATTCCGGCCAAGCCGTTGCCAAAATTCAATTTATCGACGCCAGTGCTGTGTTATGTTCTCGCGTCGGTTCACTCGGGCCGCGCTTGTAGTTTGAATGCGTGCTCTTCTGAAGTGCCCGTATGTAGGTCACCACCAGATCAGCTGGTTACCGGCGGGGAAGGCACACTGGTGGACACGGTGGCAGGTGCAGGTGTGTGCTTTATCTGGCTTGGTTTATTGGGTCTTCATGTCCCTTCAGGATGCAAAGTTAAATCTGGACTGGTACCACCAATTAGCGTACAGTAAACAGTCATGGCGACTTTATAGTGCTGGCCCCGCTGAGATGTACAACTGACACCAGGAACCCATAGGTCATTCACTTCTAGCACAGTCTCCCAGTGGGGCAGTTATATAAATGTCGCCATGAGAACGTGTTGTCGCAAGTCGGTACTCATCCTGATATGAGCTTAGATGTTGATAGGGCATAAAACCCAAACAAACATGCGACATCCCATTCAATCACATTATCCTGACACAGACATCCATTATATCCCCTGTCCAAGTGATGCTGAGCCCCAGGTTATGTAGGTGCATATTCTGTAAATGCTTGGTTTGACTCGGCCAGTGTCTCCCAGTACTTTCCACATAAGAAGTAGGCAAGTGTATGGTTTCAATTCTAAAAGGATTATACTTCTGTGTTATTTATTACATATTGAACAGCGGGAGTTGGAGTATAAATCAGCACCACATGACCCAAATGCCACCTAGATGCCAGTGTTATCTGATGAGAGTTTCTTCTGGGGGCGATGTGATCTGAACCAATGGATTTCACGTTCAATACTTAAAGCTGCATAGTCCGATGAAATCATCGAATTGTCTAAACCAAAAATATTAGCTAGATTAGATTCCATATATCTAACTTAGATACTGGAGTACTTAGAAATTATTTGTTGACACATAGAAGGGAATACCGAGGCACTCTAGTAGAACCAGTGCCTAGGGTGTCAGAGTTTTGGCATGCTTGCCAAAATTAATTTGGCATGTTTACACTTCTAATATCTCAAAAGTTTGCCATTTAAAATAAAAGTTACCTCAAACCAAAGTAAGGTAGATTATAAGGATCAAGGTAATATATTTATCTCAGAAAATGACAACTTCAACACCTGTCGAACTATGCAACTTTAAAGCGGCATTGCCAGAAGAATGTATGAACTTTTCTAAAAGAAAACACTTTCCTAGATTTTAGCTCAACTTGTCAACTTAGATGCGGTGCAATCAATACACTTCATAGAAGGAATATTAAAGTAATTTACTAAAACCTCTTCCTGCTGAAACCTATGCAGTCCGGCATTTGAATGTACATGCCAAAATTAGGTTGCATGTACTCACCTAACAGATATCCAAAGTTTACCCTTTAAAATATAAGTAACTTCAAACTAAAGTAAAGTAGATACTATCAATCATTGTAATACATGTATCTAAAATAATATTAATAATAATATGGGTGCAACTCTATATCATAGGATTATCCAACTTCAACATCTAACATCTACCTTCCAGAAAATTATAGTCACTAAGTATTTGATATTTTCCAGGTAATTTATAGCTACATCGTCTGATGAAATCATATCATTTTCAAAATCAAAACACGTACCTAGATCTGATCCTACATATCCACATTAGATGTTCGCACATTCATTAGATATTCACTGGTGCATAGCAGAATTTGAAGTCAATTTAATAGAGCATGTCACTGCTGAAGATGATGATGTCCATCACTTTAACACTGTTTAATGTGCATGCAACATTGCTTTACAAGATTTCGTTAAAAATATTTTCAAACTAACCTTTAAAATAAAAATTACTTCAAATTACAGTAACATTGATTCAATTTAGTAACCTAAGCATTTATCTAAAAATATACGGCAGCAACCCAAAACCATCGGATTGTGCAACTGTAATGCGGGGCTTATTTTTCTAGTACGGGCGTACATAACGGTTAGTAAGAATGTGAGCCTTTTTCCCAACTGATTAAGCATATTACTAACCATAACAAAACAGACACACATTTATGAAATAACACTGGACGAAGTATAATGCAACGCTCCACCTTGGTGAATTAAACTGATAATATCCCTATAGGCAATCTACACAAATGCTTAGTTTTCAAAGGAATTCACAATTCTGGCAATAAAGTCCGCGATGAAGCGTCTCACTGTAGATGCATGCGACCTCTCATTTATGATGATCATTCAGGTAAGCACCTTCAGTCTGTGTAGGAGCTGAACAAACACCTACCAGTAGGAACCTAGATGAGCACACCCTTCAGTTGGAATGGGACCCCCCGCGATCACCTAATCTTTACGAGGGTCCTCCAAGGCCAGACACGGGGCTGAGGTTCACTAACAAATAACAGTATCCAACTATATATGTGTAGATTTATTATGTAGTATACTTGTTGCCATTAATTAAAGTTTGCATAATCCGATGATATGATGATTTTTCAAAATCAAAGCGTGTAAAGATATATATTCCTAGATATCTAAGTTAGCGAGTTTTGCGGTTTTTTTTTTTAAAGGGGGGTGTGTGCTTTTCCCCATAAAAATGTTCAAACTCACTGGTTTTGACATGTCATATATAACATACCAATGTCACACTACACTTACTTTCAGGTGGTGTACATGCATACATTATTTGTCATCCTTGCGCACTGTGAATATCTCCAAAGTTAGTCCATTATTATTAAAAAAATACTCTAAGCAACAGTAAAATAGGGTATCCTTGTCAACTCACTTTTACGAGGGTAATTAATGGATTCATCTGAATAGTTCGTTTCTCAGTGCTGCGGCTCTGGTCTTCTAGCCGGTTTACATTTCATGTCTATATATTATTTATTCGGGAGCTATATATCCGGTTAAATTATGAAATATTAAAGTTCATGAGAGTAGTTTGATGGTATATATATATGATCACTTGCATACCAGTAGAGCTACGAGCATACCACAAACCTGAATCAAAGAAGAGGATAATAATAATAATAATAATAGAGTATACGCCACAGTTACCAGTGAGTGATGAAAGCAGTTTGACAATACAGGATGACTTCACAAGCATCACTCTGATATTGGTGATACTTATATTAAGGCATTGCCATGAGTGCACTCTGTCACAAGTCGGCATCCATCCTGACATGACCTTAGATGTCGCCAGGACGTAAAACTCCAACAACCAACCATCACCAAACCACAGAAGTAGATCGCAGATTGTCCCAGGTATATATATTTTTTAATTTCACATTTCTATGGTACCCTACGTTTAGCTAAGTAGTTTGAAAGAGTTCTTTGTTAGCTCTTACCATGGCTTAGTCAGTTAAAGCTGCATAGTCTGATGAAATATCAAATTTTCAAAACCAAACCAATTATCTAGATTTGATTTGACATATCTAACTCAGATACTGATGCACTCATTAAGCATGTATTTCTGCGTAGAAGGCAATACTGAGTCAATTTAACAGAACCTGTTACTGCAGAAGTCTATGGTGTCAGAGTTTTGGCAAGCTTGTCGACACTAATTTTCCATGTTTGCACTCAAAATATCTCAAAATTTTACATTTAAAATAAAAGTAACTTTGAACTAATGTAAAGTAGATACTATTGATCGATCTAATATATTTATCTCAGAAAAAATACCGAAATTCAAAACCATCGGACTATGCAACTTTAAGTTGGCGGGGTCTGCACGACCAGAGATATCCACCCACACATCTGTGTTTGAATGGAATGTCTAATATATATACATAACGATCGGATTATGGAACTTTCTGCTCTATTTGAGAATTTGTGTGAGTGATCTCCTCACACATTTCTGGGGTACAGATATATTGGTATTTACCGGATATTATTTACCTGGGAACGCCGATTTACAAGTAAATAGTCGTGATTTTAAACAGACAAGGTAGCGACAGGTAGGCACGCATGTGCTACAAGGCTTTGGCTCTGTGGATATTGCCCCCCCCCCCCCCCCTTTGTTTGTCGGTTGGAATGTTACGCCCCAGTAACATCTAAGGGACATACCCGGTACCAAGTTGTGACAGTGCACACTCATGGCCACCCGTACCATGACCCGATATTCCAATCAGTCACATTATTCCAATATCGAACTATATGTATTAATGCCGATTGCCAGGCTAGGTAGCGACAACTATCAATTGTGTAGGTCGTTGGCTTGACTCGGCCGGGATTCGAACCCACAACCTCACACACTGGAAGGCAGCACTGATGCGGATGGCTCGTCCAGTTCACTAGCGCTGACAGTTCTGTAATGGTCACTGAACCCTTTTGTTTAGTTTAACATGTCAAATTGGCATTGGTATCATGCGGACAGAGACACCATTTAGCTTAGATAAAAGATTCACCCCAGACTTGTAATAGAAGTGAAAAGCAACCCATTAGCAAAAAGTGCCGAAAGGTTGGCTAACACAAGGTAAATGAAATGAGCAGATAATTTCTTAATTTAAGAAGCAACATATGAGGAGTTCAGGTGCCAAAACCAAGTAAGTTCACCCGACCTCTTTTGTTTTAAAATCAAGATTTTTATATGACCATAGATATAATTCTCAGTAATTCCACTTTTCTTTTTATTAAAGGGTTATGGAGCAATGAACAAATACTATGAAAGTGATATATGAACCTTTATTCCAAAACTCATTAATTAACCAACTTTTTCTGCAAAACCAAGTAAGTCCACTTTCGTTTTTTTGCAAAACCCTGTAAGTCCATTGTCAACGACTAATCTTACGGAAATGTTGCAGAATCAAAAAACACACAATTAGAAATATCTTAAACATGAAGCGTGTATTATATATTCAAAAGAACACCCTTTCTTATCTATGAATATACCAGAAAGCATTAAAACTGACAATTATTTAAACGGTTATGAAATCCCAGTGTAATAACTCTAGAGTCATAATTATGGAGAGATGGCAGGAAAATAATGCTAGTCCAGTCACAATATACTCCATTTGCCATTAGAAGTTATCAAAAAGATTACATGAAAATTCAATCAGTTAACCAACCCATTCCCCCAATTTAAACATACATCCATCGATTTACTGAAATTGGGCTAGCGAGTGTTAAAGTATTTCCTCATAATATTGAACTAACTTGCCCCGCCACACATAATTCCTGCTCACAGAGGCAGAGTGTGTAACATTTCCATCATTAGCTTACTCATCATCACCACTATCCTCAAGATCCTGCACAATGTTCTGATCGCCAACATGAGAGAGGGCATTCTCATAGTATTCGGCTAATCCCAAACCTCTTGATTTACATCCAACTGTTTCAGCAGCTTCATAACATCCTGCTTCTTAGCCTCTTTAATGCAGTTAATATCAGCCAGTAGTGAAGGATTGAACTGTGCCCACTTTTTCCCCCTTTTTAGAAGGGAGTGTTGGCAAAATTCCCCAGCAAATGCACTTTTGAACCCCAACTTATTCTTAGAAACCTGTAGCACTCTTGCCTCACTGATTTTGAAAGATCTTTGACATTTTGTGAAACTGGCTGATTCTACTTTGTAATCATAGCACATCCAATCCTTTCCATACACAGGAACAGTGCCATGGTTCCTGAGAATCTCACAGTATTCCTCTGGCATTAATATTGTTTCCTTCTTTCGGATTTCTTGCTCGATCCTTCCAAACACTCGGTCTGCAGGCAGAAAGCTGTGTCCCTGTATTGGGAAATTGTATTCAACAGTAAGATTTGGGTACTTCTGGCTGCACAATGCAAACAACATGTATAAAATATTAATGTCCTTATTTTGGCCGTAGCAATAATCTGAGAACAAACGTAGGAGTTCAGTTTGACTGATGTCCATGCTAACCACTGAACCTAAGTAATCATGTAATGCAGAAGCAATTGCTGTATTTGGCATTCTGATGTTCAAGCCATGTATATAAATGAATGTCATCTTTCCCCTGCGATTCCCCTCCACCTCGGTGATGAACAATCCCAAACACATACATGTATAACTGGTGAGAATAATACCTTTTCCCTATTGGGGACTTCGGAAGAACAAGATTTTCCATAACATCAAAACAGACAGTGAAACTATGTCCCACTTCATTCATCTTGTTGTAAAATTGATGGGTACGGTGACGATGCAACCCATACAGCAGAATATTTTCTCGCTTTTCATCAGGGGTTTGCTCTAGATCCTTAATTTTCATGCAGAATTCCATACATGTGGAACATACATCTGTGGCAGGGTGACCAAATGCAAGATTGAAGTTGTACACAAAAGTGCTCCAATGCAGTGAGTACGTTATCTGATCATGATTCTGCATCTGGAACAATTTGTGCATCTTTGCAACACTTAAATCACTAGGAAGGTACTTCCTCCCTGGCGTACCTCGATGAGCATAGTGGCTAGCTCTGCAAGTGAAGAACTTTATATGATTTCGAATGCTCTCCTTCTTCCCCTCATTTTCTGCAGCTCTCCTGTAACCACCACCATTTTCCGGAGGAGATCTACCATGCTCAAGCCAGTACCTCGCGATGCTCTGGACTCGATATTACTTGACACCTGAAATAATAAATTAAATTAAATATAACAAAGCTAATGAAAACTTGTATTACAGGTTCTAATCATTAGGTGCTTTTTTTCTAAAAAAACATAAAGAGTGTGAGTCCTGGAAAACAACTTTAAGACTATGAAACATCTTAAATAAAATAGTTTAAATGTCTTGCCGTATGTGGAAGAAAAAAATAATAACTATACCAGGGAAATAATACATTTTTCAGTTGACTATAACTAAAAATATATTATCCTGCCCTCACCATGAAAATGACATTAGGAAAACCATATGAAATATCTGAAATAAAATAGATTAAATGTCTTGCCGTATGTGGAAGACAAAAATAATAACAATACCAGGGAAATAATACCTTTTTCAGTTGACTGTAACTAAAAATATATTACCCCACCCCCACCATGAAAATGACATTAGGCTACAATGATCTATGACTTCCTATAACAATGCTTATGGTCACCATACTTACACAAAATGCTGAGAAATGAAGCCTGGCATACTGAAATCTTTGTTTTATCTTCCTTCACAAAGCTGTACTTGATCGACACACCTCTGTTTTGTGCCCTTTCTTCATTTTCTACTCTTGGCGTCCGGCGATGGACCTGGCTTATAATATCCATGTGAAACACAAGGATTGCATCTTGCTTAACTTTATCTGTGGTCACATAGAGCTGCCCTTTTATGTATTGTAAATCATTTTCAGTCAGAGTTTGGGCAGTGCACACGGTGTTGTTATGTGCGCATTTGACATGAGGAATCAAACCTTCTCCACTGTACCAAGCTGCTTTGGCTTTAGAACGCATGGAATTTTGTGGCTGATGTCGTTTACGCTTTCCCGATGGTGATAACATCACGTTTTCATCAATTGCATCATAGGTTTCCATAATTAACGTAGACAAAACAGCCGTACACCGAAGGAATCTAGCAAAATCAGCACGCAAAAATATTGATTCTGGGCAGTGCCATTTTGTGCATCATGTGATCTGATGCGCGCCGGTGATTGGCCCTCTACAAGTTACGTGGTTCTGCAGACAAACTCAAATGGCGCTTACAAGGTTTTGCAACAAAACCATATTTTAGGCCCGATTTAACATAGGACTTACCAGGTTTTGAAAAAAATTGATTTGCTCATTGGCTATCAGGGACTAAGAAGTGGTGTCTCCATTGGTTATCTCACTTTTCTTGAACATGGCATTTACGTGGTTTTGCACCTGAACCCCTCATATATTCTTTATATAATATATGTCTTCATATAGACCAGATGGGATGGACGAATGAGTTAGAGCGTCCGTCTCCAGTGGTGGTAGATCGTGGGATGGTGGGTTCGAATCCTGGTCGAGTCAAACCAATGAGTTAAAAATTGATACTTGTCGCTTCCTAGCCAGACACTCAGCAGGGTAGGGCAAGGAGCAGTGGAATGAGGAAGACCAGTCGTATGCGACTGAAATTTCCCCTGCTTAAACAACTAATGTACCAAAAAGAAACAAAAAACAATATTTAACCACTACTTTTGAGTTGAAAAATATAATAAAATATGTAGTTTAATGAACTTTAAAAGTCAAACCGACAACATTCTATTGGTGCCATCTTGTCTTTATGCATTCTCTCCCATTTCAGCAACTATGTGCTGATATAAGTAGCCATTTGATACTGGAACCAGGAATTCCACTTCCTGTTCCATACTAAAGCAATATTCGCCAGTATTAGACCACGTTGTCATTCACACCTATTGCAAGTACGGGGTGAATGTTTTATCTACATTTAGGTAAGAGACACAACGGATTACAATGACATTAAAAGAAGTGCTTCCGGCAAACTGGTTCCACAACATGCATGTACAAACAGTCGGCGAACGCTACGTACCACACGACCGCAAATGACGAAGGGTCCGACTCCTAATACACGTCAGAGCTACCCATGTCAGGGGTTCTCATAAGCAATATGCACATTTAGGTAGATGATTTATAGGGGAGATAGTACACACGATAGCAATTTGATGTGTGGTCGCCACGGTGAATTGAAGCCGTACTAACTAAACACAAGGTGATTATTGATCTCCGCTGTCCGTATCAATTGATATTATGTTGCTGTGACTAATACAGCGCTGACCAAACTTAGATTGTTTAGAATGTCAATTCCATTAGTAAGATGGCCGGAAGACCAGTGCTTCGGCGCTGACAAATTGTCATGTTCAGATGAATAAATACTTTACCAAAAAAAACACACAAAAAAAACCCCCAACAACATTGTGTTCAAGAAGATAACACGTAATTCACGTGTTCTGAGTTCTCCGCTGTGACCCGGCCTGCTTACACAGCTGGGAGACAGGTGGGCGTGGGGTGTGGGTGGGGCGGGAGGGGTGGTGTGTGTCGGGGGGGAGGGGGTCTCCAAGCCTTCACCATAGCTTAACGTTGCATAGTCCGATGATTTTGAGTTCATGCATTAGTTTCTGGGAGCCATACATTAGATTGATGGCTAAAATCTACTCGATTATATGTACTTCAAATTGACGCAAAGTAGATTACAATGAACAAGCTATTATATTTATCTTATACAAAATGAACAGATGCTGAAAAGCACTGGACAGTGCAACTTTAAATGAAATGCCACTTCCTGTATGCATGGTTAGCAGTGTGTACTGATGCAGAGCGCTTCACTCCTCGCCATCATAACCATGCGGCCTGATAGTGGGTGGTTGGGCTCCAAATGTTGATATTTCGGAGGAGACATATTGGAATGGACCATGATGTGTCATGTCCCCAGAGGAGTTCTTGGTGCCACATGTGGTTTGTCACCAGGTACAGAGTCGGTTTACAGCAAATTGCTTTCCTTCCGGTAAATGATATTACACAGGTGGCCTAATAGGCCGTAATCGATTAACACGACCCGGGCGACTCGGGTCACCCGAGTCGTCTGAATTTCAAATCGAACACCGCGAGTGGAGTCGACAAAAACATGTGCCGTGTGCAAAACGACCCGACGCCAGTAACCCACCTCTTGGCTGGGGTTTGCTAGGAACGATGACGTCACACCTGAGCTGGTACCTGTAGCTACCACTACAAGTCCTATTCGTTGTTTTAATGCTTTTTAAAAAATAACCCAGATTGTCAGCTTATACGATCCTAAAATACTTTAAATCCTATTTTGCTGTACTTATATTGGTTATTAAAACAAATAATTAGGTTTTAGATTAAGCCACCATTTTTTCCGCCCCGAGCGTGCAGAAGCTTATTCGGTTATTCGACCCGAGTCTGCAGGATGTGCGCATGCGCCAAAAAGTGGCTCGGGTGACCAGAGTCGATTAATCGATTACGCCCATATAGGGGGAGGGGGGGGGGTACCCAGCAGGCAATCTTCCAATGTAGAACGGGTTAACTGTTTGTTTACACGCACGGCCGACCGTCCTTGTCCAAGCAGGACCAAGGTTGCTTCAAAAGAAAATCCTTTCTTTCGGAAACCTCTTAATATAATAGGTTAGTTCAAGGATGTTTATGCCTGCTTTATTGACTATGAGAAGGCCTTCGACCGAGTCAATCATGAACTGTTAATCAAATGTTTACAAGATATTGGTGTCAATGGCAAAGACATTAAACTAATTGTGAACTTATACTGGACACAACGTGCATTTATAAAAATGGAGCAGGGCCTATCGGATGAAGTTATGATTAAACGAGGAGTTCGACAGGGGTGTGTATTGTCACCATGTCTATTTAACCTGTACACAGAGATGATTTTCAGACACATTGAAGATTGCAAGGGAGTGACAATAGGTGGCATGAACATCAACAATCTTAGATATGCCGATGACAGTGTAATACTAGCAGACAGTGAGAAAAACCTACAAGATATAGTGAATAGAATCAATAAAGCTGGAATACTATTCAACATGAAGATGAATGCCAGGAAGACCAAAACAATGGTTATAAGTAAAAAGACAGATAAACCAAATGTCAATATAACCATAGATGGCACAAACATAGAACAAGTATCCGAATTCATATATCTCGGACAAAAGATTACAAATGATGGGAGATGTGAGGAAGAAATTAAAAGAAGGATAACAATAGCCCGAACAACATTCTCCAAAATGTATAGAGTGTTAACATCAAGTAAGATATTAATACAAACAAGGAAGCGTATTCTTCAGTGTTATGTGTGGTCTACTCTAATGTATGGGGCAGAGACATGGACAATCTCTAAGAAAATGTACAAACGTTTAGCAGCATTTGAGATGTGGACTTATCGAAGGATGATGAAAATATCATGGACAAAGAAGATCACCAACAAAGAAGTTCTCAGAAAAATTAAAAATAAGAAAAGCTTGTTTGCCACTATACAGACAAAGAAACTTATTTATTTTGGCCACATCATTCGTCAGAGTTCAATATACCGTACATTGTTGGAAGGGAAGGTGAATGGCAGCAGAGGGAGAGGGAGACCAAGAACATCATGGTTTACAAATATTTCACAGTGGACAGGCTTGAATTATTCACAGTCTATCAGAACAGCACAACATCGGGACAAGTGGAGAACCATTGCATCCAACCCTCGACTAGAGGATGGAACTATTGATTGATTGAGTTCAAGGAATAACCCCATTGAGACCAGATGGGATGGCCGAATGAGTTAAAGCGTCCAGCTCCCGTGTTGGTAGATCATGGGATCGTGGGTTCGAACCCTGGTCGAGTCAAACAAATGACTTAAAAATTGATACTTGTCGCTTCCTAGCCAGGCATTCAGCATTATTAGGATAGGGGCAAGGAGTAGTGGAATGAGGAAGACCAATCGTCCACGATTGAAATTTCCCTTGCTTAAACAACTAATGTAAAACAAAAAAAAGAGTTATTTCAACAATGTTGAACTGAACTTTATGAAAATTAGTATAAATATTTCAAGAATTAAATATATTCAAGAATTAAAATTACACCCCGTCTATAAATTTTCCCTAGCGGCGGTCTGATACCGATAGTCTAGCTATAAATTGATTTTCATTGTATTCAGTAAGCCGGCCCTTAGTTCCCATAGCAGGGCGATGTCGGCAATGGCTGCTCTGGGGCATCCTCATGTTTCAGGTGAACAGTGGAAACAAATGCACACCTACTCGAATACCAGACTGGGTGGCCAAATGAGTTGAGCATCCGCCCCCTGTTTGGGAGATCGGGGGACCCAAACCCATGCATTCATGTGCTCGAACCCTGGTCGTGTCAAACCAATGACTTAAAAATTGATACTTGTCGCTTCCTAGCCAGGCATTCAGCATTATTAGGATAGGGGCAAGGAGTAGTGGAATGAGGAAGACCAATCGTCCACGATTGAAATTTCCCTTGCTTAAACAACTAATGTAAAACAAAAAAAAGAGTTATTTCAACAATGTTGAACTGAACTTTATGAAAATTAGTATAAATATTTCAAGAATTAAATATATTCAAGAATTAAAATTACACCCCGTCTATAAATTTTCCCTAGCGGCGGTCTGATACCGATAGTCTAGCTATAAATTGATTTTCATTGTATTCAGTAAGCCGGCCCTTAGTTCCCATAGCAGGGCGATGTCGGCAATGGCTGCTCTGGGGCATCCTCATGTTTCAGGTGAACAGTGGAAACAAATGCACACCTACTCGAATACCAGACGGGGTGGCCAAATGAGTTGAGCATCCGCCCCCTGTTTGGGAGATCGGGGGACCCAAACCCATGCATTCATGTGCTCGAACCCTGGTCGTGTCAAACCAATGACTTAAAAATTGATACTTGTCGCTTCCTAGCCTGGCACTCAGCATTATTAGGATAGAGCAAGGACTGGTGGGCTCAGTGTCAGGATAATGTGACTGAGTGGGATATCAGGTCATGTTACTGGTGGCCTGGTCTCCCAATGGGGCAGCACTATAAAGTCGCCATAAGTGTGCACTGTCACAAGTCGGTAGCCGTCCTGATATGACAACAAACAAACAAACAAAACCTACTCAAATTCCACTTCAACAATATATGTGCCCATCAATCCTAAAGTAATGTCCAAATGGTGGTAGGTAGGGCTACGTGGACTTCTATACTGTATACATTAACAATGAATACAACGCTGCGTATCATATGGCTCATTCGTTAATTAAGCTGGTGAACTTATAACTACAGACCAGTGGTCTTCCTCAGCCCACTGTTCCTTGCTCTGTCACGTCCATTGTAACGGTGAACACCTGGCTGGGTGGCGACAAGCATCAATTTTTAGATCATTGGCCAGGCTTCACACCCACGCTCTACAAAAATCCCATGACCTGCCATATGGGATCTGGGTGGGTGTTCACTTCTTTGTTCACCCAATATGCCTTACTTATTGTAATGTTGAACACCAGGTTCTGCCAAGTATCAATTTTTAAATAATTGATTCAACTCGGCCAGGGTTCGCACACATGCTTTTCAAAATCTCCCGACATACCCCATAGGAGGTGGACGCTTAACTGATTTGACCACCCGAATGGTTATTTACTGGGGTTCCACCTCCTAGCAATATATCAGGTATATCAGAACGGGTACCAATTCATAGCGGTGCGCATTGCTGATGACTTTATAGCGCTGCACTGCTGCAACACTATAACATACTACTGGCACCGGGACTTTAATGCTCAGTCAGACACATTATCCTGACATTGAAATAACTAGGCATTGCCATATCCTAGTAATGCTGAGTGCCACGTAAGGTGAATAAGCGACAATTTAGTAAATAGTACGTTTGACTCCGCTGGGGATTGATCCCAGGACCTCACGTGTGAGAAGTAAGTTGTCTACCCAATATGCCATGTGCTTAGGTTCAATTCCCAAGAATCAGACTGCAGTATAGTCTAATTGAAAGTATTGAACAATTATCTACGTACTTAAAGTATAAGTAATCCACATGGGCTATTGAAATAAGCTGTACACTGACATATCCTCCAAACCTCATAGCTGCAATTTCTGAAAAACACCGATTTTATTATGTCATTAACTCCAGATGTAGAGCATGAAAATCCTGAACTATTCCTCTTGTCCCACTGGATCCAGACTGAGGAATCGAAAGAGAAGAGAATAATTATATAAATGATATTGATAAATAACATTGATCACATTTCAACCTTTATACCCACCTCGCCTGCTCTAGACTTGCCTGCTTGTCGGTTTCAAGCTGCAGACACTGTAAATGGCACCCATAAATCGGTCTGGTTTTGGCTGAAGATTAAACTTCTGGGGGGGTGGGGGGGGGGGGGGCTTGTAGAAGTAGGGAGTACCTGACTAAGATAACGACAAATCATTGAAGCGGTACCGGGTCTCGACTGGCCCAATTTTAGTAGAGAACTCATGTCCAGTCACCGATGGGTTGGGAGGAAGGGGGAAGGTGGTGCAGAGAGGGGGGGGGGGATCTCCAGCAAGAAGGTGGAAAGTGACACACTGAAAAAGGAAAAGTGCCCACCCAAGCAAAGAACTCCCTTGATCAGGAGGAGGAGTAAGCGAGGGAGAACAAAATACAACAGATAGACATCCTTGCCCTGTGGTGACCAGTCGGCGAGCCAGAGACACGGACAGAGTAAGTAGGTAGACGGTGAAAAGCTTGCCGGCCTCCCCCTGCAGTATTTTTTTTAGACATATCCAGGAGAGGAGGCCAGCAGCTGAAGGGTGATAGAAGAGGTCTGGACGAAGTGGAGTCCGGACAGCAAGTGAACTTCTCTATAATGTCCCAGACCAGCTCTCGAACCTTATTGCCTCATGTATTATGCATCGTTATCTTTTCTTTGTATTTGTGTCTATGTATACACCACATCTGTGAGTCTCTAAACTGCGGAACTCCAGTATGATCGATCATGTTAGTTGTATCCCACATCACATCTCTAAGCATTTACTATAATTTTCTAACTTGTGTTTATATCAAGGTTACTTTTTTAACTGTTAAATTATTTACATACATTGCTTAAGTAGCTATTGTTAGTTTGCATATATTCATATGGGTGTACAGGCAGGAAGATCACCCCTAGGAGGATGCTGACCAAATTCACATGACCATATGCTATGGTAAAATAAAATTCAGCCAATTAATATCAGGACATTGATCTAAATACATAGTTCTCATTTGAAGACCGTATGTTGCCAATAGCTTACTAAAACGACACAAACTTAAGATAAGGTACCACGATACAGAACATAAATCTATGACTCATAGAATGAGTATCAGTGAGTTGCTGTTGATGAATCTATACGGTCACACTCTCCAACCATAACCAACTTTTGTTAGTGATGAGGCTGACGCCCGAGTATTCTCGCAGCATTATGTAGCCCCGGACACATACCAGCGCACATACTACCGTGCCGCCACCTGGTAGAAGACAGAACAACTACAGCATGGTCCTTGCGGTGTTTGAGTCAGACATCACCAGAGGGTGCCACGTGCACCGAAATCTCCCCAGCCATGGACACCTCTGGGTTGATATGGGCTCGTAGTGAGTCGTAGACAAATTGGGGAAAAAAACCACCCACAAACCGCCCAGAAAACCCAGCAAGCAGGGCCATAGACTACCATGGACAACGGTTTTCCTTATTTCATTGCTCCTTGACATATCATAAAAATGTCGAGGACCAGGCTAGGTAGTATACGTGCACCTGTTAAAGTCAGTGCTTTGATTCATCCAGGGTTTGAACCCCATAACCTACAAGACGGGAAGTGGGCGGTCGGCTTCTTTGATCTTCCCGTCTGGTCAGTTTGATGTGATTACTTCTCAGACCCAACACTCCAACTGACATACATTGGATACACATGACATCTAGTGCCACACTGCTTAGGGGGGGGGGGGGGGGGGGAGCTCTTGTGATGCACTGGAATCACTATTCGTTTTTCCATTATTAAAGTTGAATAAACCAATGATTTTTAGTTTCTGCCACTTTAGAAAAGGATTATATTAGGTTCATCGTGATAATCTACTTTATTTTAGATTGGAGGAAATTTGATTAAACAAGGCTTCCAGTGGAAATAATTGAAGTGAAAACATGTCAAACTAATTTGGGTCAGCACAGTAAAGGGATGTGTCACGACCAGCAGAGGCTGCTTCTAATGTATTGACTTAGTATTCCTTTTAAGGAGCGGGAAACAAGTGCCCGATATCGAAGTTGAATCGGTTCGATAAAGAGCTAATTTTTTAATATTTGAAGTGAACCATGTAAAATTTAATCGATCTGCACACTAAAGTGCCCGTTGTTTACCCGTGCTTGGGACTGAGCAGCATATCGCATGTGTATCATATTCATCTACACTGGCACCTGCAAGTTACTGGATGATGGAGGTATATGAACCATGGCGGAGTAGCAAAGAGGCACCACACTTCAGCAGACAATGTGTTCATCGAGTTTCGGTGCACAACTCATTCGGTTTACTTGACTTCATATTCCTTCTATGCAGCAGAAAAATGACAACGTCACTGACACAGGTGGTCGGAAGTGGTTAGTGAGCTGGGTGCACGGTGGTGGCGCCACAAGTCATAGTCGGAGGTGATGTTGATTGTGATACGCTGCATTAGATGGTGAGTGAGATCCAGACATCTTCAGTTATTTATACGTGTATAATTAATAAATATCATATATATGTGAAATTATATATATATACACATATATGTGTGTGTGTGTGTGGATTGGTGTAATCTCGGTTCCAGGCTCATATGGGACTGGACATAGTTCTCTAATGTTTGCTGCCGCCACAAGGTCCTGCCAAGATTCACTGAGCCTCTTCATGACTCAGAGCCATGACGATGACAAGGTTCTAGTTGTCCTGACATTTTTGGAATGCTACCGGTTAAATATAATTCCTTCGAATTCAGTGTCATTCTACATCTGGGGTCCCATCTTACACCACTGCCCCCTAATACCCCTGACACACTACGACATAATGGGCCAGCGAGTGGGGAACATAGAAATCACTTATTTATGTCAAGATATGTCAAAATTCTCGGTGTTGCAGGCCCAATTTGGACGTCAGTGCAACATAGTGGACGTAGGCGAAACTTCAATCTAGCGAAACTTCAACCTAGCGAAACCTTAGCATCGGCTTAGCATAGGAGTCGCCTAATTACGCCTGCCCTAACGTAGCTACGTGTGACTCTGATGTAATTCGTAAGGTGAGTCGACGTCAGGCCCGCGAGTGAGCAACGTCACTCTAACGACAGCCCAGCATGCTCAGCATAAGGACAGCAAGTGCTCAACGTGCTCGACGTGGATGCCTTCATATTCTCAAAGGGAAAATGTTCACATCACATTCACAGCATGTTCGCTTACGTTTGAAGAACATTGGTGCATGTTATATACGCTATGCACATGCTAGCCGTTCATCAACTATGTTGAATACGTCAAGACACATTGGACTTACTTTAGATTAACATTAGACACACATCCGAGACACGTTTGACCTACGTCGAGATATGTTAACACCATGTTGGCAGCATGCGGGCTGCATGTTCCTCCCAGCTCTCCATCAGTATACCATAAGTCGACGAAGCTCAACATAGAACGACATAGCTCTAACGAAGTCTAACGTCTCTCGACATAAGCCTAACAGGAGTGCAAGATAAGCCCAACATAACCCAACATAACCCAACATAACGGCCTGTTTGTCGAGCTACATCGAAAGTTTTGGGTATGTCCAAAACCTTGACGCATGTCACCGTATTTCACCGTAGGCTTAACAAACGCATATCATATCTCGACGTTCCTTGACATATCTCAACGTAATGGCCAAATTTAACCTATGCCGGCTTACGCTACCACGTTACATCGTGGACCAGACGGGGTGGCCGAGTGGGTTGGAGCGTCCGTCTCCCGTCCTGGTAGATCGTGGGGTCGTGGGTTCGAGTCCCGGTCGAGTCAAACCAATGACTTTAAAATTGATACTTGTTGCTTCCTAGCCAGGCGCTCGGCATTATTAGGATAGGGCAAGGACTGGTGTGCTCAGTGTCAGGATAATGTGACTGAGTGGGATATCAGGTCATGGTGCCGGCGGCCTGGTTTCCTAGTGGGACAGCACTATAAAGTCGCCATGAGTGCGCACTGTCACAAGTCGGTACCCGTCCTGATATGACCTTAGATGTTGCTAGGACGTAAAACAACAACAAACAAACAAACGTTACATCGTGGTGTGACAGCCCCATGAACACCCACACAGCCGAAGTGGGTCTGAGTGGGTCGGGTTGTGGGTAATGGCACATGTCTGGTAAATATGCCATATTTGCGGGCCGAACTCCCACGTTCTCCCTCAACCACCGGAGCCTCACTTTGAATTCTTTGTAATACACATATTTGGGGTTGGATGTCGTATTTTGACCATATGATGTGCATGGACCAATGGGCATTGTGGACTAAACAATATTTATATTATCAATGAAATATATATAGCTTATATTACATATATATATATATACATATATATACAAAATTGGTCATGGTCTGTGAGTAGTAGGAGAAGAGTACAGAGATCGAACACAAGAGCAGCTATTATATATATATATATATATCTATATATATGTATATATTTATATGTATATATTTATATGTATATATTATGAGGTCGTATGGGGGCACAAACAGAAGTATCAAGTAATAATAGAGTGGACATAACAGGTCAGTAATGATTTCCATAAATCTTTACTAATATAATTCTTATACCTCACAAATGTATATATTTACATTATATATACTGTTGGTTCATGGAGACTGACAACACAAGCAGTGGAAGACTGGTACTGAGGAAATGAGGTGAGTGGGGGCGCCAGTGGATCCTCTGCGGAGATGATAGATGAGGTTAATACAGATGCTAACCTGATTTGAGAGAAACATAATTATATTCGAACCTTCTGATTATTTATATCAGTATAATTATCATGTACCACATATAGATTTGTCTATAAATATATATGTATGGATCTGTTCACATATACGTGTGCACATGTATATAAGTGCATATTTGCATAAGTATACATATATATAATAACCGGTCCTGTGTTCGATATGTGTACTCTTCTCCTACTACTCACAGACCACAACCAGTTTTGTATATATATAATATTTATATATGTATATATATGCATATATGTATTTATTTTTTTATATTTGTATATATGCATGCACAAAAAGCTAGAGCTTATTGTGTTTACTCCTCTTGTACTCAGAAAAACACACTAGACATATCTTTGGAATAAGGAGTGACAGGTTGCACACATGTGAGCATGGACGAATAGACAGTGCACAATATTATGAGTGATACTATGTATACATAGTGAGCATACTGCCCCGGTCACATACACCTCAGTGGACGTAGTTGAACGTAGGTGAACATAGTGGAGGCTAACGTGGGTCAAACGTGGTGTAAGTATGTTAAAGTAGGTTGAAATATGCTAATGTATGGTAGATTTTGGTACGGATACATACATTATGGTATGGATAAATACGTTATGGTACGGATACATATGTTATGGTACGGATGCCGGTACATTCAACTACGTTCAACTATGTTAGCCTCCACTACATTCACCAATGTCCACTAATGGATATGTGACCAGGGCTTCGTCCAAGTATGCTAGAGTATGCTAGATTACACTAGAGTATGCTAGATTATGCTAGATTATGCTAGAGTATGCTAGAGTATGCTAGAGTAAGTTAGCATCATGGATGCAAATTCAGCATCTAATGTAGCGCTCTTTTGAACATGTCCAAAGATTAAATCGAAACCCACGGCCTACCCACGTTATTACCAAGGAGAAGTAGAGATGCCGGTACATTAGACTACGTTCAACTACATTCAACTACGTTCAACTACGTTAGCCTCCACTACGTTCAACTACGTCCACTAACGTGTATGTGACCGGGCCTTAACAGTGAGCCGAGTAATGGCAACACAACACCTGACCCAACGTTGGCAGGTGAAGTCCCTTTATACCCCTGTCACACTACGACGTAACAAGCAAACGTAAGGCTGATGTGATCACGTTTCATCATTACGTTGACGTACGTTGGGTTATGTCATGATGACGTCAGAATGACGTTAGACTGACGTCGAGCTACATCACGTTACGTCGTGTGACGTCGGCGCGCATCAAAGTTTTGAACCTGTTCAAAACTTTTGACGTAACTCAAACATAAGGGTTTACGTTCGCTGTATGTTCTGTGCACGTTCGGCGAACGTCAATGACATTAAACGGACGTTAGTCAAATGCTGCTCACTATGTTCAACTACGTTTCACTACATTGACCCACATTAAACCCAGTGGAAACGTCCATGCGGCGTAATGGGAATGTCAGGATAACATCAGGAGAACGTCAGGAGAACGTACGTTCAACGCATGTTCAACATTTTGCCACCGTGTCATGATGTATGTAGCATCACGTAACATAGTTCTGGCGATGGAATAACGTTCATAACGTTCAGTGAACGTAATGAAGTTGTCCTCTCTCGTTGAATGACGGTATCACTACGCTTTACCGACATTACGCTCTCGTCAACTACGCTGCATCCACGTTCAACTTGTGCCCAAATTTGCATACTATGCTGAGAAGTTCAACGTTCTTCACGTTCTCCCTACACTGACGTCGTTACGTCATAGTGTGACAGGGCCATTACATACTTATATACAAACCCAGGTTTCCCCAGGCTGTTCGAGCAGCACCCTGCCACAGCTATCCATATATAAGACACAATAATACATATGCACCAAACGGCATCCTACGTTTCCCCAATTACTTTTTGAACCCCCATTTCCGGTTCCAGGAGCCATCATACATTCAAAGTCAACTCCCCATCACCATGTGATGGTGTTCTCTGTGGCGGAGTGGTTAGAGTGTCAGATTTTTTTCTAGGTCGGACTCCTAATCTGAAGGTTGGTGGTTCGATTCCCTGTGCCCCAACCTCTGCCAATTTGGATTTCCACCGCTGTGTATACCTTACAGCGTCATCAAAGGCCAGTTGCTCTCATACCATGTATCGTGGTGTGGGAGGTTAAAATCCCTTGGGTCAGTAAAAGTGTAGGCTCAGGCTTTCTATCGACAAACTGTCTAATGGTGAAAACAAGTCTATTCAGACTTATCCATGATAGGCAGTATAAATCTTCAAGAAAAAAAAGAAAAAATGTGTTGCAGTTTGCTCATTATTCTCCAAACGGCGCCATTTATATATAACGAGTGTAAAACTCATAACTATATATATATCTAGTTATGAGTTTTATACATATACATATATATATATATATATATATATTTATGTACATACCTTTCTTGATAGCAGTAGGGATGTACGCTGGGCGAAATGGTGGGTTCTCCCTATGACAATAAAATGATTGATGAAATAACAAGGCGTGAACTGTTTTGGCCGAGAGATATCTATCCGATATATGCTACCCTGGGAAACTTTTAAAAGTAATTGTCCATGTTGCAGGTAACATGCATAATTCAAAACCCTGAATACAGGATTGATATTATGAATACCAAAGATACCGTTCGTAGCATGCGTCGCTATATGTACAAAGTTAACTTCCGGTAGTAGATTCAAAGGCTAATCCAGTCCTTACCTGGCCACCGTCGACGACAGGTCATTGAGTTTCAATAAGAAATCTGTCCATCCCACCCACCCTTACTCTAGAGTAGTGCAGTTAATAGGGCTGAGAGCTTATGGGTCCTATGACCTTGACATGAATGTCGCTGTGTGACATAAAAGTGCGATTGTTTGAGTGTGCCAAATGTGAGCTGACCGTGTGGCCGTGATCTGCCTTAGTCGCTGCCTCATGTCTTCAATTTTCAAGCCTCCTCAAAGAAATGAATATATGTGTCTTCAGTAATTTATCATACGATTATTATGATAGTACAATCAAGATAAACCCTGCACATAAGTAATGAAATATAGCAATGATAGATCTCTATAGCTATCTGACCTGCACATATGTAATAATATCAGAAATATGATAGTTTCAGAGGTTGTACTACCTGAGATTAGATAGAGTAGTTAAAGCTAATAGTCTCAATTGTACTATCGAGTAAAGCTTATAAAAAAGATGTTCACAAAGGTGTAGGATATAAGGCTTTTGTAAAAGTTTATTAAGCCTGATTAATACATTTATTAGCCCCAAAAATGATTATCTGTGTCTGGTTTTGAATTATACTAAAATGTGATTTCTGTCATCAGTAAGATTCTCATGTGGGGGGGGGGGGGCAACACCCCTCCACCTCACACCGTTTGTCTTCCCTGAGCATATGTCCCTGATACATAGGAATACATGATAGGTTATCCCTTGCGCCCCAAGTCCTACCGACTACTTATACCCCAGTCACACGAGAGCCAGCGTTCGCCTACAACCTCCTTTCGCCCAAAAGGTTGCCAACCACCCAGCGTCCCACTCGATACATTGATTCAACAACCAGGTCGGCGCCTGGCCAGCATTTGCCTACAACCTCCATACGCCCAAAAGTTGCCAACCACCCAGCATCCCACTCGATACATCGATTCAAAAACCAGTTGCCGACCGGTTGGTGCCAGGTTGGTGACCACGGGCCAGGTCAGTGACAAGTCGGCGACTGCTTTGTCAGTGTAAAAGCTGGGTGTAGGTTTGGTTTTTGTTGTTCGCTCGTGACCTGGTGGCGACCACTCGTTACCTCGCACCGACCACTCGTGATCTGGTGCCGACCACACGGTGAGTGCGGCATTGCATGTGTTTGTGCCACCAGGTCACCATCAGATCGGCAGCAGGTCACCGCCAGGTCACTGCCAACTCGCCACCAAAGAGGTCCGTGACCTGGCGGTGACTGGTCGTTGCCAGGTCGCTGCCAGCGCGCCAACCAGTGGCGACCTGGCGCTCACTGCACTAGATGCAAGGAGGATGCAAGTGTAACAACTGCATCCTCCTTGCAACCAACATTTCCGAAATGGTCGCCGGGAGGTTGGCGACCTCGCGGTGCCAGCACATGAGGCAGTCATAAGGAGGACGTTAGTAGGGTGTTTTGATGTCGTGAATCAATCGGAAGCAAACACAGGCCTCGTGTGACTGGGGTATTACTTTATCTACCCACGCACACCAATTGACTGCCTTGCCACCCAGACAGATCCCCATTGAATACCACTCAACAATTCCCGCAGCAGCCTATGATTATGCAGTATCATTTTTCACTCTATTATTTCTAAGCCCAATCCACAGACATAAGAGTTCCAAGTTCAAGTATAAGTATCCATTAAAATGCAATGCCCTTCCCACCCACTCGCTTACATCCCTTCACCCCTCCACACTTCCACAGCACCACACCTCCACATCTCCACACCTCCACACCTCTGCATCTCCACATCTCCACACCTCCACATTTCCGCACCTCCACCCATCCACCCCTCTGCATCTCCACACCTCCACATCTCCACACCTCCACATCTCCACACATCCACACCACCACACCTCCACACGTCCACACCACCACACCTCCACACCACCACATCTCCAGACCTCCACACCTCCGCATCTCCCCAGGTCCACCCTACCACACCTCCAAATCCTCTACACCACCAAACCTCCAGACCTCTGCACCTCCACCCCTCCACATCGCCACACCTGCACATGTCCACCGCTCCACCCCTCCACACTTCCACATTTTCACACCCCCACACAACCACACTCCCACACCTCGGCACCTCCACCCCTCCACACTTCCAACCCCTCTACACCCCCACACCTCCACCCCCCACCCTCCACGAAATGCCGAAATAAGTCTAAAGCATTAGACAGAGAACCAACGTAAAATCACAGGCACTAACTATATTAAGGGATAAAAACAGCCAAAAAACATCCTCAGTCAATTACGAATCAGTGACAGTAGGTGTCTATTGATATTACTGATAGATGCCTATATCACTGAGAGGGGATAGTGTTATAGAAGAATTAAGCAGAGTAGCAGGATGCTAGTGAGAAAACAAATCTGAAAGAGACTATTTGGAATGTGAACCGACCGCGGAAACATCTTGAATGTTAGGACGACTCTCGATGGGAAATAATAAGTAGACAGTTGTTCTTACTTACAAATTTGGTAGTGGTTGAAATCAGGGCAAGAAAATAAATATTGGTTTGAACCTGCTCCCTACACCAGGGACCAACAAAAATGGTGCTGCAGACCAGTGAATCGTGAGCATCTACAGGAGATGAGCCCATTGACGAGTAGAATGCGGTGGGTGCTGTGGAACAGAGATAACAGACCACTGTTGTGACAGCACTGAAACCGGCCTGTCTCAGGACAACGGCACTGGAAGGGGGCTCTGCCCATCTAGCCTCCAGTCAGATGTCATGGTGTGACGCACGATCACTTTCAATCAACCAGCTTGCCATTATTCAGGGCATTCTTGAAGCAAGTAAACATGTGCACACAGAGATCCGTGACTTGAATTGAAGTTAATCCAACATGATGGTGCATTGAGAACGGATCCGTAATGACCAGTTTCCAGAAACGGAGCAGTGTCACCATTGAACAACGACACTATCCCGACGACGATACATGGCACCACGCAGCACCGTCAGCGTAAGTGCAGATCTAACTTCACCACGCAGCATAGCTGTTCTTGCCGTTCCCGTGGATGGAGTCGGTATCGTCTTTAGATGATAGACCTGTATTAGTACAGTTTGGTAATGGTGTGTGCTATTATATCTGCAGTTGTTAGAAAATCCCTGTAACGGTGTTAATTCTACCAGCACAACTGCACGAGTCAGAAATGTCCTTCCACACATCTGCACGTCCACCCAATCACACCTCCGCACCTCCACACCTCTGCACCTCCACATCTCCACACCTCTAAACCCTCTACACCACAACACCTCCGCACCTCCACACCTACACACCTCCACACCTCCACATATCCACCCCTCCACACCTCCACACTTCCACATTTCCACACCTCCGCACCTCCACACCTCCACACCTCCAAGCCCTCTACACCACACCACCTTCACACCTCCACACCTACAGACCTCCACACACATACACACCTCCGCACCTCCAAGCCCTCTACACCATGACACCTGCACACCTCCGCACCTCCACATCTTCACACCTCCAAACCCTCTACACCACAACACCTCCACACCTCCAACCCCTAAACACCACAACACCTCCACACCTCCACGCCTCCACACCTCCAAACCCTCTACACCACGACACCTCTGCCCCTCCACACCTCCACACCTCCAAACCCTCTACACCACGACACCTCCACACCTCCACACCTCCACACCTCCAAACCCTCTACACCACGACTCCTCCACACCTCCACACCTCCACATCTTCACCCCTCCACACCTCCAAACCATCTACACCACGACACCTCCACACATCCACACCTCCACATCTCCACCCCTCCACACCACCACACCTCCACACCTCCACATCTCCACACCTCCACATCTCCACACCTCCACATCTCCACCCCTCCACACCTCCACACCAACACACCACCGCACCTCCACATCTCCACACCTCCAAGCCCTCTACACCAAACCACCTTCACATCTCCACACCTCCAAACCCTCTACACCACGACACCTCCACACCTCCTAGCCCTCTACACCATGACACCTGCACACCTGCACACATCCACACCAACACATCTCCACACCTTCACACCTCCAAACCCTCTACACCACAACACATCCACACCTCCACACCTCCACACCTCCACACATCCACACGTCCAAACCCTCTACACCACAACACCTCCACACCTCCAAACCCTCTACACCACAACACCTCCACACCTCCACATCTCCACACCTCCAAGCCCTCTTCACCACAAGACCTTCACACCTCCACTCCTCCACACCCCCACACATACACACCTCCGCACCTCCACACCTCCAATCCCTCTACACCACAACACATTCCCACCTCCTTACCTCCACACCTTCACACCTCCACATCTCCAAACCCTCTAAACCACGACACCTCCACACCTCCGCACCTCCACACCTCCAAGCCCTCTACACCACAAGACCTTCACACCTCCGCACCTCCACACATACACACCTCCACACATGCACCTGCGTGCGAACATTTGCACACACGCGTCCACACCTTTTAAGACACGCTGTGTGACCATGAGGAACTACGTACAATGTACATGTGTTTGTGCACAGTCAGGGTATATAAATTATCAGCTGGCGGATTACAGTTAACTAATGACACATGGTGATGAAACCTAGTCCTTCTGATTTCACCGATATTTACTAGACTGATCATGTCGTATGTAATGATCTCACAACTAAAGTTCTCTAGATTATAATGATCAACTTAATATATTTATCTTTAAAATGACAGAAATTTTAAACCATGGTAGTAACTATGCAACTTTAATATTGAAATACTCCGTCCCACAAAGAGAATACGGTCTATATTTACCACATTTTTGTGTAATTATGATACTCCATATACTTCTGTCGATATTACAGACAGTACCAGGCTATGTAGCTTTGCCTTGATGTACTTTATCACAGTGCATCCATGAATGCGCCCAACAACACAAGACTGTGCAAACCATTTGTTGAAGCATCCATACCGTTAGCAGTTTGCCTAAGATCGACATTATCTGTGGCGCATGTGCGCTGAACTGTCGTCCACAACAAGAGTTCTTGCTACTGTCACCAGAAGGCAAGTTGGTGGTCAATATCATATAAAAAAGACCTTTTCCACAAAACATGCTTCATAGTGAGTTGCGACGCACAGGGTTAGCTCGTTTACTGCCGTCAGAGGGCGGCTTGGTGGTGGGAATCTCCTATTGAAACTCTCAGTGAATACATTTGGCGGCACTTGCTTGCAGACACAATTCACCTCGAGTTGAATACACTTGGCGACGTTCACTTATGGTGGGATGTGGGTGTGGGTGTGGGTGTGGGTGTGGGTGTGGGTGTGGGTGGGGCTGAAGAAGCTCTATACGAAGGTGATGCACGATCTCTTCTCTACGTGTGTGTTTCTCCATGTGCGTAGATTAGCCACATGCACCAATTATCGCCCACACGCACCAATTATCGGCCAGCGCCCACACCAGCCAGCTGCCCATTTGCCCTTCAGTTCTGACAGTGCTGCTACGTGTTATCTCCCAGCCACAGCCCGGCGATCAGGCAACTCAATAACACATAATGACTCTTTACTTTCATGCTATACACTATTATATAGAGACACTTTGTGGGCAGCCACATACTTAAGTGACCCGCCCCCACCCCTCCTCCCCTCCCTCTCCTCCTCACTCCTCTTACACCTCACCCTGCCCTTCACCCTATATCTTCCCCTTCCCCTCTCCTAACCCTTCCTCCTATCCACTCCCCCACCCCTCCCCATCCCACTTCTCCTCCTGCGCACCCGTCACTCAGCCCTCAGCACCCCTGTCCCTCTCACCCCTTCTCATGTCCCTCACCCTATAACCCCCTCCCCTCTTCACCCCTTCCCTACTCCCGCCTCCTCTCCTCCTCCTACCTCCCCATCCTCCTCCACACCACATCACACACCACCTAACACGTCCCACCCATGTACCAAACGGTGGTTCAGTTTTGGGGTCGTCCTGATCACTACTCCTCTGTTAATCGGCGCTGCCAATGCACATCATCGTACTCCACTGTTGCTTTGCCATGTTTAGGTTGTTAATAGCATGTTTCTTTTTGTGCCTACCATATACATTTCACATTAGTTTTGATGGATTTTACTAGCTTTGGTCACTTCGACCAGAGTGGCATCCATATTGAGTCACATAACCGTAAGTGTTGTTAGCACCACCGATATGGTTTACCACATAATACAAATAGTAATAGGAGAGAATGTAGATATACACAATCTCTGAATATGGTCAGATACCGTGAATATAATGACAGCTCAACACAATATTGGTCCAGGGATTGATGTGGAGCCTAGCTTTCACCCATGCTGTGCACAGATTAAAACTGGTATATATATAGATATATATAAACATATATATATATATATCTAACTGTAGTATCATACAACCACTGTGTCCAGTATTTCAGTCTGCACACCAAAGTTATTGTGAATGTTTTCATTTCAAACATCTCCAAAGTTAGCCATTTGAAATCAAATCCACTCTAACTCAAATTGAAGTACATTATAACAATGAACTTATATTACATATCTAATAATATGACAACAACTTAAAATCACCCTACAAGTTTAATATTAGGTTTGACCTACAATGACCCTCATCACGATGGTCATCACTACAACCACTATTCCAATTAATACCCCTCCCATTTCTATCCCATTCATCATTATTACTAAGTAATATTACCCATACTTTTTCGTCAAACACTATCACTATCACCATGATCTTCATCACTTCTGCTACCTCTATTATCACCAATATTGTTAGCAATATTATCACCATTATTATTACCATTATTAAAACCATATTATCTCCATATTATAACCACTATTATTACCATGATTACCATATTGGTACGATTATTACGATTATTACTACCATTATCATTCCCATTATTATTACCATTATTATTGCTATTATCATTTCCATTATTAAAACTATTATTATTGCTATTATCATTTCCATCATTACTAACATTATTATTGCTATTAGCATTTCCATTATTATTAACATTATTATTACTATTATCATTACCATTATTACTACCATTACTATTCCCACAATTATTACTATTCCTGCCTGCAGTTTGTTCCCATATAGGCTCTAGACATACACTTCAACCATTTGTGTGCGCCTTAAACTACCATATCCCGTCACAATATATAAACATGGATGATAATATGCCAAGTTCCCTTTCCGGTGCTAAGCTTCATGGCGGGTGTGTTTGTTTACACAATCAGTCGCCAACATTTCTGACATCCTGTGGTCTACCGCGTGTACCATTGTCTTACTACAATAACACCATCAACTTATTGTGGAACTGTTGTCAAATTGCATGCTGACACATATGTACATGTATATATATGTAAGGTATGCATTGACAGAATTCAGGCAACCGAACAGTAATAATCATGACCCAGGAGTGAAATGAAAAGTCAGAGCGTAGGAGGACAGATTCCGAATCTGTGATCTGGCACTTCCGTAAGAGGGCTCTAAAGCCCAAAAGGAGAGCAGCGCGCATACAAACGTGGCCCTCACTTCCGGACATAAAAGAGAACATTTTAGTTAGCTCGGTGGGGAGCAAGGGTGCAGCGCGCTTAACCGTGCAGTCCAAGGAATGCTTAGCCCCACCCAATTTTGTCTTAACTTGATGGGAGGAGAAATCGATCGGATCACTACCTTCTGACTTTAAAAAGAAGTTCAAGGCACTGACATAATTTGTAATATAAGAGAATTTTAGCATGTGTGACAGCCAAACCACATAGATTGCCACCTGAGAAGGGGGCCATGGCATAGGCGAGAGAATACCCCCAAATTTGTCTATAAAGGTAAGATATTTCCTAATTTGCATCGAGCGGGTTGAACGCGAGTTTGCAGCATAGTACTGGTCACTCATTGCCTTAGCCGCCCTCCTCAGGACCTCAAGATCTGCAACGATAGATTGTAAAAGTCAGTTGAAGAGCTCAGCACAACACATGATAGATAGTCGCTCAACCTTCCTAATTCTAGCCTTACATGAGGGGTCTCTCCACCTACTTAGGGCGTCACAGATAACATTGTCTTTGCTTTTGACATAAGCTGATTTAACATCAAAATTATAAGTTACAGAAAGCCAGAATAGCTCCTTCACGTAGCGCATTATCAGCTTATTAACACAGCGGCCTGTAGCCAATTAAGCACAAACAGTATTATTATTGGTTACAAAAATAATACATTGGTTTATCCATAGGTGGCACCAGCGGTGAGCAGCGACAAGCACCGTCCACATCTCTTTTTCATTGATATGGGCGGATTCACATGCAGAATCACGCAGAACATAATGGTGGCTTACCTCATCTGACAATGTAAGGTCACTTTTAAAACTACCGACAAGCCAGTCACCCGAGTAAGAAGCTCCAAATCCCCAGTCTGATGTAACACTATAAACCCAACAGCTTGGCATAGCCATTAAATCTTTCAACAAAAAGAAACCACCACTCTAATTCCGAGCGGAACTCATTGCTGATACAAAGTCTATAGTATGGTTCCTTTAGTTGACAGATGACATCATAAACCATGGTGGAGAATGAGCGCCCACCCTGGACGACCGTGGAGCAGTGGGCGAGGTGACCTCCCAAACGACCTCCTTGCGGGTGGCTTTTCTTCGACTCAAAAAGAAAGAAAGAACATTTCTTAGCTTAAGAATCTTATCAAGTGGCAATCTCAATTGGATGTTCACAGTGTCTACCTCAATGCCCAGGAATCTAGCACATTTTGATGGTGGGGCGAGTTTAGGATAGCTGAGATAGAAGCCAAGGTGGTGCAGAATCGCCATAATAATAAGTTGGTTCACAAGGCAATAAGCCAAATCATCTCCCAGAACGGCAAAATCGTCGAGATAGTTTAAAACCCTCTCGACACCCTCCGTGGCAGCACAACAAACCACAAAGTCTGAAATTTTATTAAATATGAAAGGGCTTGATGAAAGGCCCATGCAAAAGCGGTTATCAAAGAAGACTTCTGGACCGTGACCCAAATCCCAGCGTATCGCCTGGGGCGGGCAGTCGCTCGGATGGATGCAGATGGCCCTATATGCATCTTTGATATCTATCGTGGATATGAAATCCCCCATGACCATAATTTTAACAAGGTCGTCAACATCTTGGTAGGAGAATTTGTCGGAAACTTCTGAGACATAGTCTTACTACAGTCAATGATCATGCAGTAACCCTCCCAAGATGATTTTGGGACGACAAAAACGTTATGTACACACACAGGTGGGGCATCGGCCCTAGAGATATAGCCACACGCTAACTCGTTCTCCAGTTTTTTTAGTAATAAACCTTTCATGTATAGCGTTCATAATAAGTCCCTTCCCGCTGGAGTAAGCAGTGGTACAGGAATTGTTAATGACCATAAACCACAAAATAGAGCTGTGCAAAATAAACTCACAATCTGAGTCAAAGAGTTGCCCCGAGCCAAACATTCACAAAAAATGCGGCACGGTTTAAATTGAGAAACCTGCCCTTGAATTAAGTGGGCGCAGTCACAAGTCGTGCCAAGGCATGCAATAGTAACAATAAATTTAGACCGGCAACCGCTATAGGTGCCTACAGCCTCGACACGCAGGCCGCTTTCACAACAATTAGCCATTAGCCAACCCCGGTCAATGGGATAGGAGATGGGGCGGATAGCGCACGCGGTCTCGCAACAAACTGGGCAGGTTGGTCGTAATGCTCGCATTGCGTTTGATGCGAGGGAAGGAAGAGACCCTCCCCCCCCCCCCCCCCCCCTCCCCTGCCGTCGCGCAGTTTTCCCACCTACCCTGTCATCCGCCCCTCAGCTTTCTCTCACCCCTGTCGCCCTGCACCCCCCCCCCACCCCCCCCCCCCCCCCCCCCCCACCCTCACAGCTCCCTCCCTTATAAGGCCGCCCGCCGGCCGATGCGCGGAAAGGACGAGACCCTCCCCCCGCCTCCCCTGCCGTCGCGCAGCTTTCCCACCTACCCTGTCATCCACCCCTCAGCTTTCTCTCACCCCCGTCGCCCTGCACCCCCGCCGCCCTCGCCCACCGCTTTCCCACCTCCCCCCTCGCCTTTCAGCTCCCTCCCTTATAAGGCCGCCCGCCGGCCTCCCTCAGGCACTCGCCCTCCAGCCGTCCTCCCTGCAGCATCGATTTCTTCTCCTCAGCGCCCCTCCCCTGAACTCTAAGCTCCCACGAGCTCCCTAGCATAAGTTATACGCTTCGCTCCTTCTGAGCTCCTTTTTTACTCTCCACTGTATTGTTGTTACCTTGCTCCTTATGAGCTGCTTATTTACTCTCCTGTATAGCTTTATGTTGTGAGGCGTACCAATAAACGTCTCCTTTCTCCACCTCTGCCTTGCCTTCTTCCTTTTCGCGCATCACACAACACTGACCCCCCTACTGGCTGGGGGTGTCACATGATTCCCGCCGCCGGTGCAGCGATCCGAGACAGCGCCATTATTGACAGATTGCGTCTCGCCACATTGGTCATTAGCACGATCACAACAGTTAATAACATTACTGGCAACAATAAGCTCTAAACTAGGGGCGCCTACATGGCGACGTTCAAACAGCTCGCTGGGACACATACCCACCCCAGGCTCATTTCGGTAATGCACAATGTTAGCAAGCAATTCAACGGAACAAATATCTGACATAATTGTACTAGTGGCCGATTTAATGGCAGGTATCACATAGCCTAAAGGGGTATCCACAGAATCCGCAACACAAGTTAAGCGGCGCCTCCCCCCGGCCCTGCCTCGGCCCCTGGACAGTTTCCACGAATGTGAGACCTACTCCCACACCGGTGTGGCGGTTTCAGCGCCCGGTCAGTTTCAGCGGCCTGTTGTGGCTTCTTCGCATGCGCGGATTTTAAGACATATGCAAAACACCCGTGGCCTCGCCGACTACAAGCTCAGCCACGGTACCCGGCAGTGTTAGGGACCGATTAGGCCGAAATCTATTGAATGCGATCATATTTAACAGAATTACATACTCAAATAATGAAATTTAATTAAATTAACCTTAAATTCCAAGCGATATTAACGTAGCAGCTAGATCAGCGTCGAATCGCCGAGTGTAAACAAAACAAATAGCAGTGATCGCCGCAACGTGCGAAAATCCGCGCATGCGCAGAAGCCACGACAGGCCGCTGAAACTGACCGGGCGCTGAAACCGCCACACCGGGAACACCAGTGTCCAAAATTGCACGTCTTATCATCATGGCTACAGCCCTCCTCTTTATTAAAACCAAAGCAGGGCTTCTTTCCATCTTTCGAAAAGAGTTGTTTAGTTTGGCCCTGGAATTTTTTTGAATTGCTACCAGGCCCTTTGGACGAATGGCCCCGCAAACTCAAAATGGTACTACTGCAGAGCTAACTCCGGGTTACCAACGCAGAAGGCTTCGTAACCGTCAACTGTAGCTAACTTTCTTATTGCTAGGTCATAACTCGCATGCGCTTCGTCCTGGAATTTTCCTGTCTTAGCTTTACCAGCAATATATTTAACATGCTTCACAAAACGCCTTAAGTCTTGAAGATTTAAATCTTTTTTATCAAGGACCCACCCGCACGAGACTCTATTAACTCCAACGGTGTTAGCTTTTTAAATTCTTTTCAGTCCTCCAGATAGCGACGAATGGACCACTTTCTTCTCTGCTTTCTTTCTCTGCTTGTCGACCTCCTGTTCAATGAGGTCGAGGTGGTCGAGCATCGTCGACGCCGGCAGTGTCGTCGTTCTGTCGGTGAGCTGCGCTTCCTGCTCCTGCTCCGCCCTCTTAGCTGCTTCACCAACAGTTTCTCCACAGGGCCCGCAGTAAGTGTCCCACATATAAGTAAGTATCAGTGCACCGGCGATGTACAGTCGCGTGACAGATAGCAAATTAAAAAGGCAGTAGTAGTATGGCGATGTGGCCAATGATGGACTAACATTATTATTACCATTATTATTGCTATTATCATTTCCATTATTAATACTATTATTATTGCTATTATCATTTCCATTATTACTAATATTATTATTTGCTATTGGCATTTCCATTATTATTAACATTAGTATACTATTATCATTACCATTATTACTACCATTACTATTCCCACAATTATTACTATTCCTGCCTGCAGTTTGTTCCCATATAGGCTCTATAACATACACTTCAACTGTTTGCGTGTGCCTTACACTTATGGGGCTGTCACACTACGACGTAACGACGTCAACGTAGGGAGAACGTGAAGAATGTTGAACTTCTCGGCGTAGTATGCAAATTTGGGCACAAGTTGAACGTGGATGCAGCGTAGTGGACGAGAGAGCAACGTCGGTAAAGCGTAGTGATACCGTCGTTCGACGAGAGAGGTCAACGTAATGACGCTGACGGAACGTTATGAACGTTATTCCATCGTCAGAAGAACATTACGTGACGTTCGCTACGTCATGAGACGTTGAACGTACGTTGAATGCACGTTCTCCTGACGTTCTCCTGACGTTGTCCTGACGTTCCCATTACGCCCTGTGGGCATTTGCACTTGGTTTAATGGGGGTCAACGTAGTGGAACGTAGTTGAACGTAGTGAGGAGCGTTGGAATAACGTCCGTTTAACGTCATTGACGTTCGCTGAACGTGAACAGAACGTACGGCAAACGTAAACCCTTACGTTCGACCTACGTCGAAACTTTTGAACATGTCCAAAACCTCGACGTAATTCGACGTAACACGACGTAATGTGACGTAGCTCGACGTCACTCTAACGTCATTATGACGTCATCATAACGTAATCCAACGTACATCAACGTAATGACGAAATATCACCACGTTAGGCTCATGTTGGCTCATTACGTCGTAGTGTGACAGGGGTATACCATATCCCGTCACGGTATATAAACATGGATGACAATATGCCAAGTTCCCTTTCCACTGCTAAGCTTCATGACGGGTGTGTTTGTTTACACAGTCAGTCGCCGACATTTCTGACATCCTGTGGTCTACCGCGTGTACCATTGTCTTACTACAATAACACCATCGACTTATTGTGGAACTTTTGTCAAATTGCATGCTGACACATATGTACATGTATATATATATATATACAAGTGCGCATGCCCGGTATGAGCGAAACACAATGTAGTATGTATACAGTTTGTGGCTATTTTGGATTACATAAGCATCAAAGTATACATATGTGTGCAGATATATGCCGGATATATGTATACAGTAAAACCTCTTTAAGTCGACCGACCATGGGACCGACTTTAAATGGTCCATTTAGGGAGGTGGTCGGTTTAGGGAGTTTTTAAAATCGATACAATGGTATTGTAGTAGTCTGCACTAACCTCTCAGGCAAGTAACCACATAGACAGGTAGGCATGGGTAGTGTGTTGATATCAGGGAGCCTAGGTGGTAAAATGGTTAGCACACTGGCCGGAATACAAAGCGATGTGGGTTCGAGTCCCGCTTTAGGCGCAATATTTCCCATTTCATCACTACCATGACACAGGTGACGTGACCAGGATCATGTACAAGCTATGCGCTGTATGGTTGTTGAAACTGTCCTGTGTATATATTTGTAAGTGCATTGCCTGTGTTTATGTAATTGTAAGCATTAAATGACCATTTAAGAGACTTACAATTCCAGGGGGACGAGTGTAGTACATAGTAGTAATACTCTGCACTGACCTCTCAGGCAAGTAACCTCATAGACATATAGGCATGGGTAGTGTCTTGATATTTTAATGTTTTAATTTTTTTTATTGAGGCTGTATTTATACTGTCCATAGCATATAAGCCTGGGTATTCAGGCTTGTTTTCAATGCTGACCAGCTGTAGTGTTGGTGTTATCTTATCACACAGTAGCTGCTGATAAGATATTTGATTGTCTGCATTTCAGTAGCAGATAGATAGTTGGTTGGTATGGTTAGTAGCCTATGTTAGTTTGTTTGGATGTTCTTGGCATATATGTATTTTATTTTGTTCTACACTTACTACTAGACTAGCCTACTCCTGTTTACATTTCATAGGCTTATACGTAGCTGTGTGGTGTGCTATCTGGCTACTTTTGGCATGGTTACCTTTCATTAGGCGTCCCGCTGGTGGGCCGTGACATATCACATGCCCCTTTGCAGTGCAGCTTATTGGGGGTTTTCTAGCTTTATTTTGCACAGATATTTTTTGTATGTTTTTAGATCAGGAATTTGTCGTTCCTTTACCGTTTGGGCATTCCACACCTTGGCAGCCATTTCCAGCGTGCTTCTCTCATGAGCTTTTATTTGGCTTCTGGTCTCCTTTAGTAGTAGCACATTGTTTGCTCTAGTAGCCCTTTGTGGTTTTGTTAGGAGTTTATTGTTTTGACTATAGCTATATGCTAATGTTTTCAAATGAATTATTCTCATATTTTCTAGTAATTTTACTTTGGTTCTTTTGTGTATGTCATAGGTGGGGTGCAGCTAGTCTATTAAGAGGCAGATTTGTAGGGCTTTGTTCTGCAATATTTGCAGTATTTTTAGAAGTTCTTTTTTCACACCCATGTAGATTACATCTCCATAGTCAAAATCAGGGAGCCTATGTGGTGTAATGGTTAGCACACTGGCCTGGAATTCAAAGAGATGTGGGTTCAAGTCCCACTCGAGGCACAATATTTCCCATGTTCATCACCCCCATGACAGATTCATTCACTAATAAAACAACTTTATCATCCGGATTTTATTTAATTGGATTCGCCTTTTTATCAGCACGAGCAATATTGTATTTTCAACTTTCCCATTGATTTCCAACTGGCTCATTTAAAGCAATGGACAAGTCATCTATCCGATATGCTAAGTTCGAATCCCTCATGAATGATACAGTAAAGAATTATGTTTCATACCCGGATGTCTACCATAAATTAGAAAGAAAGGAGAAAAACCTATACTATCTGAAGGTACAGTGCGATACACGTATATCACATCAGGTAAAGAACTCTCCCATAGACTAGCCCGAGAATTTACCAACTTCCTCAAGATGCTTTATGGTAGCGTTCCACCATCCCATTAGATTCTGGATGATACGGTGTAGTATGCCTTACCTTTACTCCAAGTTCTTTAAGATGATCCATAATCATTCTATTCTTAAATTCTAACCCATTATCAGAAATAAACACTCAAGGAATTGAATGGTGAGGAATATAATCATTGAATATATAATCATGAACACCTTTCGATGACTTATCTGGCAATGATTTATATTCTACCCAATCACTACAATGATCAATTATAGACAGTAAATATCTATTTCCACTAGTACTAATGGATCAGGGCCAGAAAGATCTGCAGCAATTATGATACCAGGTGCTACCGGTAATGGCATCGACTGTGGATATGCATGTGTGCGGCTGCTACAGTTAACTACACAATTAGAACAATTGGCAATTACTTTGTGGACATCTCCAGCTATACTAGGCCAATGAAAGTGTTCCTGCAGTCGTCTCATGCTTTTAGACATAGCCATATGACCTACTTCAGTGTGAGCTATTTTAATTACAGAATTCCTGTATCTTTTCGGGAAGACTAGTTAAGGATACATATCTTTATGTGAAGGGGTAATCATTGAATAAAGAAGAGTACCCATTAGCAAATAATTATTTTCTTCATTCCTCCCTAACATATAGTCGGGCATTTTTTTCTGCTCATTCATGACTTCATCAAATGGCAGTTTATAGTGCTCAAATGGAATTGCCTGTTCTGCCAACAGAGAATCAAATGCAAACATTTCCACTGGTTCCTTAGTCTGAACCTAGACATCATGTCAGCCCATACATTATCTACTCCTCTCATATAGACAATGGGTGCTGAAAATTCTGCCAATAATAGTGTCCAACATTGAATAAGTGTATTACGGATTTCCTTAGTGAAAAAACATTTTAGTGGAGCATAGTAAATTCAGCACCATTTAAGTAAGGTCTTAGTTTAGTTAATGAATAAATTATAGCAAACGCGACTTTTTCTATCATAGGATAATTATGATGAGCAGAAGAAAATCTAGTATTTATTAAATGCCCAGGCCTATCTATCCCATTTTCAGCTGGCTGTACCAGGACAGCACCTCAACTGTACTCAGAAGCATCTGTATACAGTTTATAAGGCTTAAAAGTATCAGGACATTTTAGAAGGACACATTCTAATAACAGACTTTTCAACTAATTCCAAGCATTTTCACATTCTATTGTCCAAACAAAGGTACATTTATTACCAGTTAAATAAGTAATAGGTGCTACGACATCAGCATAATTAGGAATTAATTTTCGATAATATCCTGCCGACCTTCTTTTTTACTATTCGGAGAAGCCATATCCCTAATTGCAATAATTTTGTCAGGATCCGGTTTTAAACCTGCTTCACATATAACATAACCTAAGAGTTTTACTTCAGCTACTCCAAATTCACATTTAGATTCCTTAATAGTCATACAATTATCCTGCAAGATGGCCAAAATGTTTGCTACATCTTTTTGATGACTTTCCTCATACGGTGAATACATTATAATATGATCTAAATAAATCAAACAACATTTTCTCAAAAACTCTGAGAAAATAACATTCATCAGCTTACAATAGTCCCCACACTACCTACACAACACACCAAGCAAGTAGTAGCCAACATGTTTCTAAGCTTTTAAATCAACACTGTTTCAGTAACTACCGCAGTTACCACCCATCGTGTCTAATTGAGCATGTTGGCATGAGGCAAGAATTCCCTCTGTTTTCCTCGCTTTGTATTTCACCCTTTCAACGCCAGTCTGCCCTGCTACCTCGCGCTGTTCACTTCGCTTCCTACTGTCTGCCTATCTGTGATGCCGCCGTTCAAGAAGTGCCGAGGGCGTCCACCGCTGTCACAGCGCTGTCAGCCAGGGAGGTTGGTCCGGTCACTGTCAACTAGAAGGTCGGTGGCTGCTTCCCATACTATGTCCTCGTCTTCCTCTCAAGCTTCCGATGCTGGTTTGGCGTCACAGGTAGTGGGGGAGTCTGAGAAAGAGGAGCTTGTTAGACTCAGGAAGCAGGTTGAAGAGAGGGACAGTAACTTTGCGGCTCGGTTGCAAGTGTTGGAGGCGAGGTCACCGGTGCATCCTGGTATCTCCGGTCGGTCAAAGTTGCCTAGGCCGCTTTCTTCTAATGGAAGGTAGAGGTCGCCGTCTCCAATACCACGTCGAGGAGTGAGAGCAGCATCAGAGAGCTCAGTTTCGCCTGAGGTTTTGCTGAGAGAAGAGCCGTTGCGTTAGTCCAGGACTAGGCACCGGCGGGAAACGCCCCCTTCCGTGCTGAGGACTCCGCCCCCTCCGCCCTGCCCAGTTCGCCTAGCCGAGCCAAGAGTGGAAGCACTGGTGCACGCAACTCCGGCTTTGCATAAAGGAAAAGGTATGAAGTTGCTTCCACATTTGTTTATTACGGGAGGTGATAACTTTAGACAAATTTCATCAGGAGAAGCAACATGGGCTGAATACTTTCTAGCGTTGCGTCAGTTGGCGGCAGAGCCGTCTTTCCCAGAGGAGTGGTGGCCATCTTTATTGAGGCATGAAGAAGAGCTAGCCCGAATGGCGGTTACTTGGGAGTGGCCGACTTGCCGCCGTTGGTCAGCGAGTTTTTCAACTTGTGGAAAATGGACGCTTTAGACTAGGCCTCTTGGATGAGGTGAAAAGTAAGGATTTGCAGAGAGATATGTGTTCGGATGCAATGAAGTTAGTTTGTTTGGAGTTGACGAGCTTGCTTGGTTTAGAGTTGAAGAAATGTTCTCCTCCTGTTACGTTGTTAATCTGGCTAGGTTTTCTAGTTGATGCAGTAGGAATGTCAGTTTCCATTCCTAAAGAGAAGTTGCAAGCTGTGCTTGACGAGTGTACGGCATGGAAAAATAAGAAGGTAGCAACAAGGAAACAGTTTCAGAGTATTGTAGGAAAGTTGCAACATATCTCGAAATGTGTCAAGCCGGCAGCGAGGTTTACAAATAGAATTCTAGCGGCTCTCAGGTCTGCTCAGTTCATATGTTCGCAGTGTTTTGATCCAGATGTGTTGTTGGACCTTGAATGGTTTGCAAAGTTTGCTAGCATTTTCAATTCAAAGCTCCTTCTTCCTTCTGCGCCTAGAATCCCTTGGGTTATCGAGTGCGATGCGACTTTGTTAGCGGGGGGAGGTTTCTCCTCGAGAGCGTTCTTTGCAGCACAGTTTAGTGACGAGGTAATGGATTTAGGTTTCTCGATCGCACAACTTGAGGCTCTAACTCTAGTACATGCTGTAGTGGCACTCCTGCCCCCGATGCCATCTAGCCATATTATAACTGTAAACACAGATAATCTTCCCTCGCAACAAGTACTCTCATCGGGTAAAGGCAAAGACACAATACTGTGTGCATGCGCGAGCCAGCTTTGGTTCCTTGCAGCCGTACACAATTTTGAGCTTGAGATTAGTCATAAAGCAGGGAAAGAATTAGTGCTGGCAGATTCGCTAAGTCGTTCCTTTGATAGTACTGTTTTGCTCCTATCTTCCAGGATACACGATGATGCACCATGCGAGACTGATGAACGTGTACAAAGCTGGACTGGCTACTCGAACCTGGCAAAACAAGTCTGTTCATCTGGATCGGTATCTGCAGTTCTGTACGGAATACGGTGTCCACCGATTGTCACCTTCGACATATGACTTCCTCATGTTTCTGTCATCAGCGCTCCGTTCTCCTGGTGCAGTATCCAACTACTTTAGCTCTGTGAAGATCTGGTTAAGTTCATTTGACGGTAATGCTGATATGTTTAAGCCACATGAATTAACGATAATGAAGAAGGCCATTGCTAAGTTCTCTCATCATGAAGTTCATAAAGCTGAAGCGATAACACCTGCTGCATTGAAAAATGTAATATGATCACTGATGTTTTCTCCATGCCCTCTGCTAGCAGCCATTGCCACCCTACTAATTGCATACCTGACATTGATCCGGCAAAGTAACCTACTGGTTTCTTCTCACCCTTCCCCGCACACGTTAAGGCTTAGAGATATCTATGAGCATCGGTCAGTTCTTTTTGTTACTCTCAGATCCACCAAGACCCGAGCTGCTAGTCTTCCACCCCTCGTTTTCCGCCTTCCAAGCATTCCTGCTTCCCCATGTTGCCCTGTAACGGCATGGAATGCCTACATGTTATCTGTTAAAGCTATACAACCTGATGATCCTGCGTTCATGCTTCCATCCGGTGATCCGTTGACAGTTAAGTCATTGACTGCCACGCTAAGGAAGGCTGCCTCACTTCAGCTCCAGTGCTCCAATCTTCACAGTCTGCGCAGAGGAGCTGCTCAGGCGTGTCATCATGCTGGCATCTCCAACTCCGACCTGCTACAAGCCGGTACCTGGAAGGGAAGAGCCGTGCGCTCTTACCTCTCGGTTCCTCCAGTAACTCACGCTCCTTCAGCGCTCTCACTCTTATTGGGTGAGCGCTGATCTCTCCTGCCTGCTCACCGATACTGCTAACCAAATGATGACTGCTACTGTACTGTTACATGATGCCCGATCACGATATGTAGGGTCAAAGTCACCCACTTGATAGCCAGGTCCCGCTATGTTTTCTTTATTAAACTCTACAAAGGTTATCTCTGACTCTGTTCTATTTCTGTTCTCGTACTTGCTGCTTACTGTCTTACTGTTTCTGTTCTGTGCCGACTGAAGCGAATTATGTAAAATTGAACCCACTATTCTATTTAAAACTAAACCAACATTTAAACACCATCGAAATCTGACTGTATAGTATTACTAACCGTATAGTGTTGATAACCGTCCTGGTCACCAGTTTTGTAGAATGGCTAAAGCTCGAATCTGTGGTTGTGTAGGCAGGCTATAGTGAAATCAATACAGACAAAGAGAAAGGAAGAGTATAAAATGTAATGGAAGAAAGAGAGTCAAACCCTCTGGTTTATTATTTATATGGTACATGGGTTCATTGTAGAGTATCACCCCACCCTTTTCCCCCAATGGGAAACAAGCATTCTTAGCCCTACCAATAGGGATCCAGCATTCCTGGTCCCATTGGCTACCAGTGGTATGCCCACCACCACCAAGCTGTGTGGCCCCCTGGCCACCACCAACCTTGACACTGAGTGTGGTGATCCTACCCAGCAGAGGGGGAGGGGGTAGGCCCTGAGTGTGGTTACACACAGCCCTGCCAGCACCTCTATGTCTATTTACATCCCACTCAGGCACCACCAGCTCTTACATATATATATAATTGTCCATGTTGCCGGAAACATGCATAATTCACAAACCGTGACTACGGGCCTGATATGAGCAGCACCATAGATACCGTTCATAGCGCGCATTGCTATGTACAAAATTAACTTCCGGTAGTAGATTCAAGGCTTGTCCAGTTCTTACCTGGCCACCGTCGTCGACGGATCACCTGAGCAAATTTACAAGTTTCATTGAGAGTGTCGAGAATGCCGAAACGCCAAGGGGTGAGAAGTGTAGTTGGTCGATACTCCCATGCTACTCCCATGGATCGATCGGGTGTGTCGAGTGATAATGTTGCAGAGTGTCGTACGGTGGGTCGTAAAGCTTCTTCATCTCGGCTCGACGTGGTCGACCTGGAGGCGAGTGTGGCGGGATCACCACCAGTGGCGTCAACGTCCTGCCGGAAAAGCATTTCGCTGGAGGATATAGCGACATTACTTGACAACAAGTTAGCAGCATCCCAGGCTCCATTACTGGAACGTCCACGCAGCCTGGAATGCGCCCAAGATGGCGGTGCTGGGTCTCTTATAGCCCCGCCGCCGAGCATGCCGGAAGTTTACGTGGATGGCGTCAGGAGAGAGGATGTGGCAACCGTTATTCACACGACTGGTGGTTGTACACCGGTTCGCACGACTGTTTCGTGTAGGGCGCCCACGTCACACGTCGAAAGGTAATGTGCATAACGATTCTCATAGTACCGCCGTAAAAAGGCCAGCTGCAGATGAACATTTTAACGATAGTGATGAGGGGAGTGATGATTCAATGATGAATGAATTAATTAGGCTGACACGAAAGCGTGCCAAGCATTCTAAGAAGCTCAGGTTGTTGCCGCATAAATATGTGATCAGAAACGAAAAGAAAGGGAAGGTCGGTCAAGGTGAATCAATGTGGTTCGAATACCTAGCGGCTATGCGCCGGATGGTTAGGCGTGGGGATGTGCCCCCTGGTTGGGAAGTCCACATCGATAATCACATCGAGTCGATTTTGGATATGGCTCAGAACTACTCCTGGAGCACTTGCCTCACATACAGCGAGAAGGTTTTCAACATGATCGCTGACAAGCGGCTACCTGAGGGCTGGGATGATGAGGGGAAGATTGTAGAGATACGGCGGGATGTGTGTGGACTGGGCAAGCGGCTTGAGTCTCAGACAATTAAGCACATGAGTGGGAGTTTGTTCTCAGATTTAAAAAAGGGTGTAGATGCACGACCGTGCGTCATATGGAATAAAGGAGGTTCATGTGGCTTTGAGGAAGATCATGGGGAGGGCTCAAGTCGATTTGTCCATATTTGTGCTTATTGCGCATACAAACTTAGGCGCAAACGGAATGCCGTTCCAAAATTTGTGCATCCGAATTGCCTAGTGACGCCGTCGGTAACCGTGTGTCGAGTTTTTGAATTGCAGTGGGCTGGGCGCTGCGATTCCCTGTGAGCAAGTGCGTATACCATCAGCCAAGCTACGCGAGTACCTCCGCAAGTCTACAGATGGCGCCACCATTCGTCCTTCTTCAAGTCGCTCGGGCGGCCAGTGCATTAACCAGGTCGGTGCGGTTGTTTCGCCGGTGTCATGTCGGCCTTCTGTGTTACTGTTGTCACCTCCCATCCCTCGTTCCACCCTTAGTTCTGAGGCGAAATTGAATATGGGTGGTCAGTCCCTCCCCGTTGAAAAAATTGTCTGTGATTTGAAGGCCCTTTCCCCCCCGTTTTCCAAAAATGCTAGTCTTTTTCCGGTCGATTTTGTTGGGAGACGGCATACGCCATCTATCGGTTCCGGGTGGTACTGGAAGTTCAAGAAATCCCCGGGGCGGGGCGCCACGGGCAAATTTGTTAACATTTCAAAGCATCCACGTCATGGATCTTTCTTTGATCCAATTAATAAATCCAGTCTGTCCCTTCAGTGGTTTAATCGTAGATGTAAATCCCTTGTGGGTACCTTTCAGACTAATGGAACGAGTGGGGGGCGGCATACGGTGCCAGTTGGTACGGTGGCACAACGAACACCACCGGCGTTGGGTTTGCCTCCACCTGGGTTTGAACCATGTCGTTGCCATGGCGACACAGATGCTTTTCATTGGCCTTCCCGCCTCCAACCCGCACCACCGCGAGTGTCTGATACACTAACTACTGGGCTGCTGCCCGACTCTGACTGCAATGTGCTTGCTTTGGGTGATCGAGCTGCCCCACGTGGAGCTAATCTACCCGCTTTAATTAGTGACTCTGACACTGCTGTGTCGCCTGGTATCAGCCCAGCCGCTGATATATTTAATGTTTCCCCTGCCAAACCCTGTCAGCTGTCTAGTAGCTCTCAGCTTTGTTCTGATGTTAATGTTAAAGCTGGGGGCTCTATTTCTTCTGTTCGAGACTCTGATGGGGAGTGGCTTGCTGTTAGTGCTTCGGATGACACCAATCCACTCTTTAATGGACTGAATAATGACAATAGCAGTTTTGAGATTGATAGGGGATCCATGATGGATCCCCCTCCCTGTGTAGTTACTAATATGGAAAAAGACACTGGTATGGTCTGCCCCGTTAAGTTGTTATTGTCACCTGTTGGTTTAGTTGCCCCGGTTCATATTGCCAATGTTGTTAAAAATCCGTTGAAGTTGGGATGCACGGTTGATTCAATTGATTATGATAGTCCAGACGTGGTAGATAAGTTTAATGTTCCTGAGTATGCCTGTACAAGTAAAAAGGCGTTCTGTGATACTTCCCCTTTCAAATACAAGATGCATGTTTTAAAATGTTGGCCTACTTTGTCTACGGCAGTATTTGATCATGAGTTAGTTAATAACCCGCTTTTCAAAAGATATGCATTTATTTATAATCAGGTGCAAGCTTCAGGTCTTCCAAATTATCTGTCGGCGAGACTACCGGTACCATCAGGATTGATCATTAGAAACTGGAGACGGTTGTTAGTTAACTATGGGGATGTCAATCTGGTCGATTTTTTGGAGTTCGGTTGGCCGGCTAATTTTACTAGTAAGGGTATCCCTACCTCAACGGATATTAACCATGCCCATTCAAAGGAAGACCTTTTTTGGATAAACAAATATGTTACAACTGAATTGGCCCACGGTGCATTGCTGGGCCCATTCGATCACCCCCCATTTTGTCCATGGGCACAGGTTAGCCCAATTATGACCCGCCCCCAAAAAGGTACTGATGAGCGCAGAATTATAGTTGATCTTAGTTTTCCTAAGGGGTGTAGTGTAAACTCGGGTGTCAATAAAGGGTTTTATCAAGGAGAACCGTACAAATATAATCTCCCAACTATTATGTCGCTGGCGAAACAGGTGACCAAGTTGGGACCTGACTGCTATATGTGGTCTATTGACCTTGCTAGGGCGTACAGGCAATTAAGGACCTGCCCCTTAAGTGTGCCATTATTCGGTATTAGAGTAGACGAACAATTATATTTTGACATAGCCCGCGCTTTGGCTGCAGAACGTCCAGCATGGCCTGCGCCCAGACTTTGGCCGCCGTGGTGCACTTGATGGCCAAGATGGGTTTCTTTGCACTATGTTTTTTAGACGATTTTGTGGGGGTAGAAAGTTCTTTGGACAAGGCACAGCAGGCATATTCTTATATTTTACGGTTGACTAAAGTTCTTGGCTTGAAGCTTTCCATTAAAAAATGTGTTCCGCCCACCCGTGAATTGATCTGGCTGGGATATGAGATAGATTCACATAATTTGATAGTCCGTATCCCAGATGAAAAATTATTGGATATTTTGTTGGAGTGCCATAAATGGGTAATTGGCCGGTTGGTTACTAGGAAGAACGTTCAGCGACTGGTCGGACGGCTACAGTTTATTTCTAAATGTGTGACTCCAGCCCGTATTTTCATGAATAGAATTTTGGACTTTCTGAGGGGGACCCCATTTGTGGGTAAGGTTTTGGTCACACAGGACCTGGTTAGAGATGTTACTTGGTTCTTGCGGTTCGCAGGAGGTCATAATAGGCTTGTTTTGCTTCACCATGTCCCTGTTCAAAAGTGGGTGATCGAGTGCGACTCCTCATTGCTTGGCGGGGGTGCATTCAGTTTAACTCATTTTTATGCTAATAAGTACACCCCCGATTTTCTTAAAAACGGCTTTCATATTGCACAATTAGAGGCAATAAATTTGGTTGTGGCTCTGAAATATTTATCTCTTGTTAACCCCCATCTATATCAGATTATCATTAAAACCGATAATGCTGCTTCCCAACAGGTGCTGTCCTCTGGCGCCGGTAAGGACCCGGTGTTGTGCGCCTGTGCCCGGGAAATTTGGAGGTTCGCCGCCGCATTCACCTGAACGGTACAGGTGATACACAAGCCGGGTAAGGATCTGGTGCTGGCGGATGCCCTCAGTAGGTTGTTTACTGATGATAAATATAAACGTGTAGCCGAAGATTTGTGCCGGCAAATGTTGTTGACCGAGATCAATGTCTCCCATGATGGTCATGTTTTAGACTTATCTTTGTGATCTCTCTGCCAGTTGATAATTTAGTTTTTTGCCTTTATCAACTTGCAGGAGATAAGCGCACGCTTGTGAGATGGCTAAGTGTCTACTTTTCGGCGGGATTATCGACTGGGACCTGGCATAATAAAAGGGTGCAGTTCGGGGAGTATCTTGGGTTTTGCAAAAAGGTTGGAGATAACCCCAAACGCCCCAAAATGAAGACGGTAATGTTATATACTTTACACCTAAATGATAAATTAAATACTGAAGGTGCTGTTAGAAATTACATTAGTGGGGCACGGACATGGGTAAGGCTATTTAATGGTAACACGGAAGCGTTCGATTGCTATGCACTATCACTGATTAAAGCTGGAATATATAAGTTGAAAGAAAGTACTGTAAGGAGGGCGTTTCCCTTGAAAATTAAACACATTAAAATGATGATTTTAAAATTCAGAAAAATTGGAGATGACAGACTGGTGTTAATTGCTGCCTTGCTAATAGGTTACTTGTGTTTGTTAAGACAGTCTAATTTGTTCTATTCCGAGGTGACGGGAGGTGACGGTCACATGCTGCTCGGTAGGGACATTGAGGCACACAACAGACACCTGATGATCAAAGTCAGGTCCACCAAGACCACGCACAAGCCTGAGGACGCCTACAGCATCGATATACCGGCAGGGTCGAACCACGCCTTCTGCCCAGTGTACGCATGGTCCAAGTACACCAGCCTGAAGGCAACGCATGAGGGCGCCCCAGCTTTCATGCTTCGCAACGGGCATCCCCTGACGGCGTCGATCTTCAGCAAGTGCATGCAAGCGGCGCTGAAAGCATGTCGACTCCCTTGGTGGCCGCTAGTGACTTGCATAGTCTACGCCGCGGGGGAGCTCAGGCATACGCGAGAGTGGGCATGCCCCTTGAGTCCATAAAAACTGTCGGTAGATGGAAGTCTGACAGCGTTTTCAACTACGTAAATAAAAATGTTGTGTAGGGAGGAACCATTATCTCTCGTGTCCCAATTTGGCTGAGAGATTATGGCTCCTATCTCCTTGTTATAAAAGTGCTGAATGAAATGAGTGGCAAGTGTGTGTGGGTGTGCCAGATGTGAGCTGAACGTGTGACCGTGATGTGCCCGAGCTGCTGCCTCATGTCTTCTGTCAAGTTGCCTCAAGTGAAATCATAGAGTATCTGATAATCTGTAGCATAATGCATCATATGTCATATGATAGTACAGTCATAGGCGCGACCTGCATAGAAGTAATGAAATAATGAATTATTAATTGCTATCTAATAGATGACCTGCATATAAGTAATGACCCGATTAATTTCTATCTAATAGATGACATGCATATAAGTAAAGACCCTAAAGAAGTGATAAAGACACAGGTTGTACTACCTGCTGATGATAGAATAATTGGTCGTAATGCGAAGCATTACGTTTGATGCGTGGAGAGGAAGAGACCCTCCCCCCCCTCCCCGCCCGGGGGTTGTCGCGCAGCATTCGCGCATCGCGCGACGCCCGCTGCTCACCTCTCTCCCTCGCCCTCCCCCCGCCTGCGCATTCACGCCTCCCCTGCCACTGCTCACCCAGCTCCCTTATAAGGCCGCCCGCCGGCCTCCCTCAGCCATTCGCCTTCCAAGCCTCCTCCACGCCGCCATTTCTCTGCTCTCTTCCCGTTTTTCCTGCTTTGAACCTCGCCGGACTCCACCTCGGACCGCTGCAACTCCTCAGGCCGCCCCAAGCATGCCAGGGCAAGGCAAGGGCTCCCGGACGACCGCCCCCGCCACGCCGGGACCCTCCTCAAGATCTCCGCGGGGCGCTTCACCCTCCTCGGCCCAGGCGTCCCCCTCGGCGCCCATCGGACCGCACCTCGGCCTCGCCAAGGGGCGGGCCTCTTCCTTTTTTGGCCGCCCGCCCCTGTCGACGCAGGCCCCCGACACTCCCCGCCCACGCCTTGGTGCGGGTGGGGGGGGGGTCTCCGGGGAGGCTCGGTGCGCCTCATCTGCCGCTCCACCCCTACCTCCCCGCCCGTGCTCGTCAGGAACCAGGTCTGCCTGCCTGCCTGCCTGCCATCACCTAGGTCTGCCTGCCTGCCATCACCTAGGTCTGCCTGCCTGCCATCACCTAGGTCTGCCTGCCATCACCTAGGTCTGCCTGCCTGCATGCCATCACCTAGGTCTGCCTGCCTGCCATCACCTAGGTATGCCTGCCTGCCTGCCATCACCTAGGTCTGCCTGCCTGCCATCACCTAGGTCTGCCTGCCATCACCTAGGTCTGCCTGCCTGCCTGCCATCACCTAGGTCTGCCTGCCTGCCTGCTTGCCATCACCTAGGTCTGCCTGCCCTGCCTGCCTGCCATCACCTAGGTAGGTCTGCCTGCCTGCCTGCCATCACCTAGGTATGCCTGCCTGCCTGCCATCACCTAGGTCTGCATGCCTGCCTGCCATCACCTAGGTCTGCCTGCCTGCCATCACCTAGGTCTGCCTGCCTGCCATCACCTAGGTCTGCCTGCCTGCCATCACCTAGGTCTGCCTGCCTGCCTGCCATCACCTAGGTCTGCCTGCCTGCCATCACCTAGGTCTGCCTGCCTGCCATCACCTAGGTCTGCTTGCCTGCCATCACCTAGGTCTGCCTACCTGCCTGCCTGCCATCACCTAGGTCTGCCTGCCTGCCTGCCATCACCTAGGTCTGCCTGCCTGCCATCACCTAGGTCTGCCTGCCTGCCTGCATGCCATCACCTAGGTCTGCCTGCCGGCCTGCCTGCCATCACCTAGGTCTGCCTGCCTGCCATCATCTAGGTCTGCCTGCCTGCCTGCCATCACCTAGGTCTGCCTGCCTGCCATCACCTAGGTCTGCCTGCCTGCCTGCCTGCCATCACCTAGGTCTGCCTGCCTGCCTGCCATCACCTAGGTCTGCCTGCCTGCCTGCCATCACCCAGCCCCCAGGACTTCGCTGCCTGCCATCACCCAGCCCTACGTGCCCCGCCTCGCCCCCTCGGGCGCGCCTCGAGCCCTCTCCTCCGTTTTGGTGGAGGGCTCCTCGGTGCCCCCCCTCACATAAACTCTCCGGACTGCCTCCTCGGGCCTCCCCTGGGCCGCCCGACTAGACTACTATAGTAGCTTCCTCATAGCCTGCCTCTGTACTTATTCCTGTATGCATTTCTCACTGTCCTTGTCTCTGTATATTGCCCTGTATGTTTCCCGAGGCACACCAATAAACGCCTCTTTTCCCACTCCCGCCTCGTGTCTTCCTTTTCGCGCATCGGTCGTAATGCGAAGCATTACGTTTGATGCGTGGAGAGGAAGAGACCCTCCCCCCCCCTCCCCGCCCGGGGGTTGTCGCGCAGCATTCGCGCTTCGCACGACGCCCGCTGCTCACCTCTCTCCCTCGCCCTTCCCTCGCCTGCGCATTCACGCCTCCCCTGCCACTGCTCACCCCGCTCCCTTATAAGGCCGCCCGCCGGCCTCCCTCAGCCATTCGCCTTCCAAGCCTCCTCCACGCCGCCATTTCTCTCCACCCACCCACCCAACTCTCCCACACTTCTCTCTTTTCAGCTGTGGTGGAAGGCTCCTCGGCGCCCCCCCTGACATAAACTCTCCGGACTGCGTCCTCGGCCCTCCCCTGGGCCGCCCGACTAGACTCCTATAGTAGCTTCCTCATAGCCTGCCTCTGTACTTATTCCTGTATGCATTTCTCACTATCCTTGTCTCTGTATATTGCCCTGTATGTTTCCCGAGGCGCACCAATAAACGCCTCTTTTCCCACTCCCGCCTCGTGTCTTCCTTTTCGCGCATCATAGCTAATAGTCCAATTGTATTATTGGAAATAGCTAATATAACATGTTCCCAAAGGTGTAGACAACAAGGCTGCTGTGAAAATTTATTATGCCTGAGTAATAAATTTATTAGCCCATAAAAATGAATTATCTGTGTCTGGTTTTGAATTATGTATATATACATACATGCGCTTGGTCACGTACACCTGTTTAGTAATAGAACAATCGCATTCCCCCCGATGCCGTAAATCATAATATTTTACAAACTGATATGTAATAAATAAAGTGCCGCTTACCAACGATACAAAGTGTGCGAGATGTCTCTTGAGTTCAGAGGCATACTCCCTGGGAAAACTTTAACACTTTATAACAGTACATTACTTAACATGTGATTTCCTGGCAATTTTCGGTCGTCAGAAACGATGGGGGCCCTCTTACCTGCCAGCGTGTATGGCAGTGCTGTCTATATAGATAAATAGATAACTTATTAAACAATTCTACCGGTAGGCACACATGCATATTTATATGTGAACAGCTCGTTTCCAAAACGCGATAAGCGCCGGTCCAAGAAATGAGTTTGCAATGCCAGTGCCCGGTTCATGGATCGTGGTTTGGAGAGGAGCTCTTTATATATATATATGGGTCGTTCTCAGAAACTGTGTACCACTTAGGGTAGTCTATTTGAAATCTGTATTTCAAAGCAACCGTTCATTGCAATATCACTATTTTGATTTCATGTTTCAGCCAATTGATGTGAGAGATAAGAAAGATAAAATTGAGTGCCAGTATTGTGTATTATGTATAGAATTATGCCACCAATTTGTGACTTTTTGTTTGTTTTTTGTTGTTGGTACATTAGTTGTTTAAGCAGGGGAAATTTCAGTCACAGACGACTGGTCTTCCTCATTCCACTGCTCCTTCCCCTATCCTAATAATGCCAAGCTTCTGGCTAGGAAGCGACAAGTATAAATCTTTAAGTCATTGGTTTGACTCGACCGGGATTCGAACCCATGATCTACCAGCATGGGAGATGGACGCTCTAACTCCTTCGGCCATCCTGCCAAGATGATTGAAAATAAAGTGTCACAAACTTAATGAAAACCCCTGAAGAACAAGACATTTAATTTCAAATGGTCATATTCCACATCCTTAGTTTCTGAGAGCATATATATTTATATATATATATATATATATATATATATATATGAAGAGCTCTTTATATGTAGGAAAAGCTCTTTTCTAATGCATGAACTACAAGCTTGGCATTGACATTGCAAGCCCATTTTCTTGATTTGCGCTCATCACGTTTTAGAAAAGAGCTCTTCCTTATACAGGGCTTGAATGACAATGGGAGAGCCCGTAGTACAGGAGGAGGCCGCAGGTGGCGCCACCAGTAGCAGGAATAGATATAGGAGGTGAATACATCGAGGACAATGGTAGGTAATGGAGAATAATAATAATAATACGAATAGTAATAATTCCCTTCCGCACCTTTATACTCGCATAATGCTTATACATCACATAATATATATCAGTGTAATTGCTTTCCTTGACATATATTTCATACTTCGCATGACACGCAACTAGTGAAGTTTACTGCAGCAGTTCAGAGTTGGCACCAGAGCAGAAAGCTCCAGGTATCATGGAAGCATGTATGTACCGCATATGTCTATGGTCTATCACCATGCCATTTGTCCATAAATACAAGATGGGTTGAAAATAATAGTCAAGCAGTGTCTCATTTAACAGTAGACTTTACTTAAAGCTGCACAGTTCGATGAAAGTATTCTGGATGTGATGAAAATGGGAAGTATTGTTCCGAGGGCAGGATTTGAACCCACTATTGTTGCCATTCCATGGCTAGCATGTTAACCAGTACACTACCTAGGCTCAGTGCACTACCTGGTCCCTTAGTCGTAATCACGATAGGGAAAGTGACCATTTCCCTATCGTGACTACGACTAAGGGACCAGCTCGGAACCGGAAGGAACCGAGCTGGCGGCTGAGCAAAGCCGACTGGTCACTGTTCCAGTTACTCGCCCATGAGAGGTTCCCGGGAGTAGCCCGCAATGATCCTGTTGCAATGAAAACATTCACAGAGATCTTGGGGTCGATTGCAGAGGAAACCATTCCTAAGACCTCGGCATTTCCAAAACATATAACAAATCCTTGGTTTAATGTAACTTGTAAGAACGCTATTAAGGAGCGGAAAAAGGCACAACGTCTGTTCTTCCGACAGCCTACCACCGAGAACCACGTTCGCTTTAAAATTCTAAGGGCTCGGGCTCGCCAAATTATTAGGGAGGCAAGGAGGCTGTGTTGGAGACAATATGTCTCCAGCTTAACCACTCGCACCCCACTTTCTAAAGTATGGACTATGATCCAGAAAATAAAACAAAAATATGCTGGATCATCGGTCCAACACCTAAAACACAATAATATTCTTTTAACTTCCGTAACCGACATAGCCAACCTGCTTGCCAGAACTTTCTCCCAGAACTCATCTGTCCAAAACTGCCTTCTGGCCTTTGCGCAGATGAAGTTGCGCCTGGAACGACATTCTATAAATTTCAAATCGAATAACACTGAGCACTACAATAGTTTTTTCACAATAGATGAATTAAAGCACGCATTAAATAGATCACACAACACTGCAATAGGTCCAGACAAAATACACTACCAATTTTTAAAACACCTCCCACCAGTACCGATAGAACTGCTTCTGCACCTTTTTAATAATATTTGGTGCACTGGAGACATCCCAACCTCCTGGCAAGAGGCCATCATTATTCCCATCCCCAAACTGGGGAAAGATCATAGCGAGCCCGGGAACTACCGCTCGATAGCGCTTACAAGTTGCATTTCAAACGAATGATTAACGATCGCCTCGTCTGGATCCTGGAGTTGGAGCACCATCTGACCGACTTCCAGTGTGGTTTCAGGCAGGGGAGGAGTACCCTCGACCACTTGGTCTGATTGAAGTCATTCGTTCGAAATGCCTTCATAAACAGAGAACGTGTCATGTGCGTATATTTCGACCTTGAAAAGGCGTACGATACAACATGGAAGTACGCCATCCTGAAGGATTTGTTTAATATGGGTTTTAGAGGGCGCTTGCCCATTTTAATTTCTAAATTTCTATCAAACCAGAACTTTAGAGTTCGGGTCAATGCTACCCTCTCTGACCCTTTTGATCAGGAGATGGGTGCACCTCAGGGTAGCATTCTATCTGTTAGCCTTTTTGACATTAAAATTAACAATATAGTAAAATCCATAAAGAGTACTGTATCCTGCAGTCTCTATGTAGATGACTTTTTAATATGTTATAAAGGTAAAAATATGAACACTATAGAACGGCAGCTCCAATTAAACATAAATAGCTTTTCCTCATGGGCAATGGAAAATGGTTTTAGATTCTCCAAATCGAAAACCGTTTGCATGCACTTTTGTCTTTTACAGACTTTGCACCATGAACCTAATTTAACAATTGGAAATGATCCCATAAAAGTTGTCAAAGAGACCAAGTTTTTAGGAGTTATCTTTGACAACAAATTATCTTTTATCCCTCATATTAAGTATTTAAAGTCCAGATGCCTTAAGGGACTGGACATTTTAAAAGTTCGAGACCACACAGAGTGGGGAGCAGACAGCACTGTCCTGCTCCTATTATATAGAACATTAATATGTTCAAAATTGGACTATGGCTGTATTGTTCATGGTTCAGCCAGGAAATCATATATATCACAGTTAGACACTATACACCATCAAGGTCTTCGGCTAGCCCTGGGGGCGTTTAGAACCTCGCGCAGCCAGAACCTTTATGTCGAAGGCCAAGAGCCTTCCCTTAAGAGTAGAAGGCTCAAACTGTCTATGCAATATGTGATAAAATTAAAAGGAAATATTTTAAATCCTGTATATGACTACATTTTTATGCCACCATATGAATGCCTCTATGAATCAAGGCCAAGATACATAAAGCTGTTAGGCCTCAGAATAAAGCCTCATTTGGAGGCCCTGAGGTCAAATCTACATAACATAGCACCCTCACAATATTCAGATGTTCCTCCCTGGCAGCTGAGGAAACCAAACATCCTCCTCCAGCTGGCCATGTCGAAGAAATCTCAAATGCACCCACTTTCATATCATGAAAGCTTTATCGATGTGCGAAGTGCTTTTAGCTCCCACCTAGCCGTTTACACTGATGGGTCAAAGATGGGTCAGAGTCTCTGCGGCAGCAATCATCCATGGACGTGAATTAGGTACGCGTATTCCAGATCAGAGTCCATCTTTACTGCTGAGGCATGAGCACTCCTACTCGCATTAGAGTGCATTGAACCCTAAGGTAGTTATAAATTCATCATTTTCACTGTCTCTTTTTCCTGCCTTCAGGCTTTGAACAATAGGAAACTGGACCACCCAATACTACTTAAAGTATGCATTAAACTAAACTCTCTTTCAATAGCAAAATTTGACATTCACCTTTGTTGGGTACCCAGTCATGTGGGTATCCCAGGAAATGAGAGAGCAGATCAAGTGGCCACTCGAGCCCTGACTGCTCTTTTGGAACACTGTCATATTCCCCACTCTGATCTGAAACCTACCATTCAAAAATACATCTGGAGCCTATGGCAGATCGAATGGGATGAACACCCAAACAACAAACTCTATAGAATTACCCCCTCCGTGAACGGACTGCCGCAGAGTCGCCTGGAAGGGCGACACAACCAGGTTGTTTTAACAAGATGCCATATTGGCCACTTGTGGCTAACACACATTTTTCTGCTCAAGGGGGACCCTCCCCCTGAATGTAATGGATGTCAGTCCCCACTGACATTAAAACACACTTTATTAAACTGTGTGGATTTCATGGCCCTGTGCCAACAATTTTACACTGCAAACAACATACATGACCTTTTTACTAAAGTAAAACAAGAAAACATTTTAGCCATTTTGAGGGCAGTTGGTTTGTACTACCTCATATAGATTTTAAAACAAATTTCATCAGTGAATAATACTATCACTTAGAATTTTATTTACCTTGACCAGAAACTATATGATTGTAACTTTACAAAATTCATGAGTGTCCATTGACACAAAATTGACAGTATGCTTTTACATGTAAAAGCGATGGTTTGAACAAAAACAAACATTTCTCGCCGTGAATATGGCCTATGCTGCCGAAACAGCGTTAAGCAACCACCAATCAATCATCAACCTAGGCTCCATGATGCAATCACCCTATCCACGCCTACCTGTCTGTGAGGCTCCTTGTCTGAAATGTCAGTGCAGACTACTACAAAACCATCACATTTTCTAAATCAAAACACGAACGTACATTAATCTTGTTTATTCACCTTATATGTTGGTGAACTTCTTAAGTATTTGTTTCTATATGGGGGATCATACTACGTCAATACCATACAACTTGTTAATGACATTTGTAGATCTTATAGAAAAGATAGTCATATGTACAATAATATCACTATAGTGCACACTCTATGCAATTTGTATCGTATTAGTTAATAGATGCATGAATCCTTGGATTTGTTTTGTTTGTTTGTTTTACGTCCTAGCAACATCTAAGGTTATATCAGGACGGGTACCCACTTGTGACAGTGTGCATGCATGGCGAGTTAATAGTGATGCCCCATTGGGAGACCATTCCGCCAGCACCATGACCTGATACCTACCCAGTCACATTATCCTGACACTGAACCAACCCGTCCTTGCCCTATCCTAATAATGTCGAGTGAGATCCTTGGAGTTCAGATATGAATCTTCATAACCTATGGTATCACTTACTCGAATTTGTGTATTATGAGATGTATAAATAACTTTATGCGAGTATTGTTGTGTATGTAAGTATCGTATTGTTATTTGCTAGTTGTCATTTGCTAGTTCCTATCTAGTGCTAGATAGGACCTGCCATCTATTTTCTCTCTCTTATGTGTCCCTTTGCTGTCTGAGCTCTGAAGGCTGTTGTGCGGCCTGGAGGACAGCAGGTCTGCTACCAAGCAGCTCCTCTGTTTCTCCCCCCTTTCCTCCAGGTGGCGCTGCTTTCCCCTTGGATGCGCCTTTACATACACAGAATGGAATCTTCACATGGCCGTAGGAACATTTACTTGTACAAATCCATGTTGGCCAGTGTTGCTGGCTGGCGCCCGTCCAAAGACTACACCCATGTTATAAGCACAGTTCGGCAGGTAGCAAAGGTCATCAACCATACCTGCGACTCTGAACATGGCTTTTGTGTGTCTTGGAAGCACGTTACTGCCCACTACAGCAGTTCCAGGATGCCCCTGTTCTAAGGGACGCCTTTCTCAACTACACCATATTAGGCTTATTGGCTTGGGGTGGGGGTGGGGTCTTACATAAGATCCACGTTCAGAACTTTATGACAAAATCTGAATGAGATGTTAGCCGGTTGAAGATATTTCCGCGTGGTCCTTTATCTACACAGTAGGACACCGCCTCCTTGTAGCAGGACGCCACCTTATTAATGCATCTCCCTTCAGGATACCACTTCCACTACTGCATACCAGTACCAGGACGCCACCTTATTAATGCATTTCCACAACACGATACCACTTCCAATAGTGCATACCAGTACCAGGACGCCACCTTATTAATGCATCTCCACAACACGATACCACTTCCAAAACTGCATACCAGTACCAGGATGCCACCTTATTAATGCATCTCCACAACACGATACCACTTCCAATACTGCATACCAGTACCAGGACGCCACCTTATTAATGCATCTCCACAACACGATACCACTTCCAATAATGCATACCAGTACCAGGACGCCACCTTATTAATGCATCTCCACAACACGATACCACTTCCAATAATGCATACCAGTACCAGAACGCCACCTGATTAATGCATCTCCACAACATGATACCACTTCCAATAATGCATACCAGTACCAGGACGCCACCTTATTAATGCCACTTCCAATAATGCATACCAGTACCAGGACGCCACCTTAGTAATGCATCTCCACACCACGATACCACTTCCAATAATTCATACCAGTACCAGGATGCCACCTTATTAATGCATCTCCATGACACGATACCACTTCCAATAATGCATACCAGTACCAGGACGCCACCTTATTAATGCATTTCCACAACACGATACCACTTCCAATAATGCATACCAGTACCAGGACGCCACCTTATTAATGCATCTCCACAACACGATATCACTTCCAATAATGCATACCAGTACCAGGATGCCACCTTATTAATGCATCTCCACAACACAATACCACTTCCAATAATGCATACCAGTACCAGGATGCCACCTTATTAATGCATCTCCACAACACGATACCACTTCCAATAATGCATACCAGTACCAGGATGCCACCTTATTAATGCATCTCCACAACACGATACCACTTCCAATAATTCATACCATTACCAGGACGCCACCTTATTAATGCATCTCCACAACACGATACCACTTCCAATAATGCATACCAGTACCAGGACGCCACCTTATTAATGCATCTCCACAACACGATATCACTTCCAATAATTCATACCAGTACCAGGACGCCACCTTATTAATGCATCTCCACAACACAATACCACTTCCAATAATGCATACCAGTACCAGGATGCCACCTTATTAATGCATCTCCACAACACGATACCACTTCCAATAATGCATACCAGTACCAGGATGCCACCTTATTAATGCATCTCCACAACACGATACCACTTCCAATAATTCATACCATTACCAGGACGCCACCTTATTAATGCATCTCCCCAACCCGATACCACTTCCAATAATGCATACCAGTACCAGGATGCCACCTTATTAATGCATCTCCACAACACGATACCACTTCCAATAATGCATACCAGTACCAGGATGACACCTTATTAATGCATCTCCACAACACGATACCACTTCCAATAATGCATACCAGTACCAGGATGACACCTTATTAATGCATCTCCACAACACGATATCACTTCCAATAATTCATACCAGTACCAGGATGACACCTTATTAATGCATCTCCACAACACAATACCACTTCCAATAATGCATACCAGTACCAGGACGCCACCTTATTAATGCATCTCCACAACACGATACCACTTCCAATAATGCATACCAGTACCAGGATGCCACCTTATTAATGCATCTCCACAACACGATACCACTTCCAATAATTCATACCATTACCAGGATGCCACCTTATTAATGCATCTCCACAACACGATACCAGTTCCAATATTTCATACCAGTACCAGGATGACACCTTATTAATGCATCTCCACAACACGATACCACTTCCAATAATTCATACCAGTACCAGAACGCCACCTTATTAATGCATCTCCACAACACGATACCACTTCCAATAATTCATACCAGTACCAGGATGACACCTTATTAATGCATCTCCACAACACGATACCACTTCCAATAATGCATACCAGTACCAGGATGACACCTTATTAATGCATCTCCACAACACGATATCACTTCCAATAATTCATACCAGTACCAGGATGACACCTTATTAATGCATCTCCACAACACAATACCACTTCCAGTAATGCATACCAGTACCAGCACGCCACCTTATTAATGCATCTCCACAACACGATACCACTTCCAATAATGCATACCAGTACCAGGATGCCACCTTATTAATGCATCTCCACAACACGATGCCACTTCCAATAATTCATACCATTACCAGGATGCCACCTTATTAATGCATCTCCACAACACGATACCACTTCCAATAATTCATACCAGTACCAGGATGACACCTTATTAATGCATCTCCACAACACGATACCACTTCCAATAATGCATACCAGTACCAGAACGCCACCTTATTAATGCATCTCCACAACACGATACCACTTCCAATAATTCATACCAGTACCAGGATGCCACCTTATTAATGCATCTCCACAACACGATACCACTTCCAATAATGCATACCAGTACCAGGATGACACCTTATTAATGCATCTCCACAACACGATATCACTTCCAATAATTCATACCAGTACCAGGATGCCACCTTATTAATGCATCTCCACAACACGATACCACTTCCAATAATGCATACCAGTACCAGGACGCCACCTTATTAATGCATCTCCACAACACGATACCACTTCCAATAATGCATACCAGTACCAGGATGCCACCTTATTAATGCATCTGCACAACACGATACCACTTCCAATAATTCATACCATTACCAGGACGCCACCTTATTAATGCATCTCCACAACACGATACCACTTCCAATAATTCATACCAGTACCAGGATGACACCTTATTAATGCATCTCCACAACACGATACCACTTCCAATAATTCATACCAGTACCAGAACACCACCTTATTACTGCATCTCCACAACACGATACCACTTCCAATAATGCATACCAGTACCAGGACGCCACCTTATTAATGCATCTCCACAACACGATATCACTTCCAATAATTCATACCAGTACCAGGACGCCACCTTATTAATGCATCTCCACAACACGATACCACTTCCAATAATGCATACCAGTACCAGGACGCCACCTTATTAATGCATCTCCACAACACGATACCACTTCCAATAATGCATACCAGTACCAGAACGCCATCTTATTAATGCATCTCCACAACACGATATCACTTCCAATAATGCATACCAGTACCAGGATGCCACCTTCATTAAATGCAGTCACCTTCATTAATATATCTACACAGCAGTAAACCACCTCCAATAAGACAGACAACCAGCAGGACACCGCCTGCATTAATGCATTCTTGTGGTAGGACGGCACCTGCATTGGTATTTAAGTAGCAGAACATCACCTGCATTAAAACATCTACATAGTGGGATTCGACCTGCATTAAACCAGCCCCACAGCAAACATGGAACCCTGCACAAGATGTCGGTTTAAAAAATATTTTTTAATATTTTTTATAGAAATATTACCGCTGTCGATATTAGTAATGGAAATCAGGAATTCAAAATAATGCTTTTGAGATCCTGGAAGTCAGCCCATTATACAAATAAATAATAATGCTTATTTAGACATCTCAAATACATGATGGTGTTAATGAAATTATGAATTCAATACGTGGTGTCGTGAAGGGTTTAACCAATATTCACACTGGCAATGTCTGTATCATACACGCAATGTATTCCGTTAGGTAAACATTAATAACAGACATGATTAGATTTGTTCCCCCTCTAAGATGATTCATTGATCGTCTGTAGGCATTACATCTCTCTCCCTCTCTCGCTCTCTCTCTCTCTCTCTCTCTCTCTATATATATATATATATATACATTGTATACATATATTTATATACCTTGGTCAGAATGGCATCCCAGCCGATCCCTTTTCTGTAAGCTGTTGCTGCGTAAATACTTATAAAATAACGAGATGCAATCATTTTTTATTTTTGTAATAGAAGACATTTTCAATTGCGCAGTGAGCTGTTGTCCACAATCTTAGTTCTCGCCACTGACACCAGAGGGCGGAAGGTGGAGACAGTCGTCTGTAAGACCTTTTCTACGATAACATGCTGTGCAGTAGGGTGCAACCCATAGCTGCATAGCGTTATATCTGCACTACAACAAGTGGATTACCTCGGTTGGTATAGCTTCATAACTCAACAAGTTTCTAGCACCCCACAAAGGAGGTAGACGCAGTATTATTTCTATTATCGATGACCCCCTCCATTTAAAGTTTATTTTGAATCACTTAAAAAATGAGCTAACTTTGGAGATATTTGAGGTGCAAACATGCACAATTAATTTGGTCAAGCATCCCAAAACTGTGATGCCATAGTAACAGGTTCTAGTGAATTGACTCAGGATTGCCTTCTATGCGGCAACACTTGCTTAATATGTGCATTCATATGTAAATTAGATATGTGGGATCAAATCTAGATAATAGTTTTGGTTTAAAAAATGTAATGCTTTTATCGGACTATGCAACTTTAATCGGTGGCACGTGACTGCGCGCTGCTTCCCGGTGTAGCAGGAAATCGCAAACCCTGTAAATCGCAAACCCCCACTTGTGATTTCCTAGGAAATCGCAAACCCCCATGCCATATATGGGCATGGGGGGTTTGCGATTTCCTAGGAAATCGCATATCCCCCCTGGAGATCGCAAACCCCCCATTCTGAGTGTTAGCCTTACCATGATCTGGTAAGGCTAACACTGGCACTGACACTCAGAATATCCCAACTTTCACTATTATCTCTGTTTTTAATACTTTCAGATAAAATTGCTCTTAGGTTAAATTAAATACCTCAGATCTTCCTCTTCAATCGCGCATTGAGCTATTTTTAATCGATTCGATGAAAGTTTTTTTATTTATTTTACAAAAATAAATGCTCCCCATAGACATAGCATTGCCGCAGCACACATCACGGCGTATTTTACCCTACTGCTAATATCTCCGCCGTTACGGCGGTAGCCTTAATAACGCTTCGAATTTAGGGTTAATTTAATGAAATTTCACGATTTGAGTATGTAATTCTGTTAAATATGGTCGCATTGAATAGATTTGGCCCGAATCAGTCCCAAAACACAGGGGGGTTTGCGATTTCCAGGGGGGGTTTGTGATTTCCTAGTAAATCGCAAACCCCGGGGTGTGCAATTTCCAGGGGTTTGCGATTTACTGCCACACCGGCGCTGTTTGTCGCACTGATGGTTGCTCCGCTGATGACCAAATCAACCAAGGTAGCATTACATACGTTGTACAGTGAAGTTAGCAGAGTTATACACAAGCATAATGGTATGTCTGATATATGCGTAATAGACGTCTAGACACGTCTGTAATATATGCAAATGAGATGACGTCATGGAAAAGTTTGGCAGGCTATGGTTTGAGCCCTGGAGGGGAATAAAGTAATTCAGTATCCAGAAGTCAAAGTGTTCAGACGTTGTACTTTCACAGTATGCAGGTATTGCAGGTATAGCAATACCTCAGGGAGTTTAACATCCCTGCCCTGCAGAGTTGTAGTGAAATACTGGATATTACAGGGAAAGGTTAAATTAAATTGACTCACTGTTCCGTCTGTGTTGCAATATATACTGAATGAGTGCACCAGTCTCTAAGTTGGTTGGACATGTGGGGTCAATTCTAGGTAAGTATTCTGGTTTCTAAAGTGTGATGTTTTCACCGGACTGCGCAGCTCTACCTTCACACTCTTGACCAAGAATAGGTCTCGATGGGGCAGCTACGTCGGACAGACAGACTATTGTGACTGAGTGGGATACCATGCCAAAGCACTGCACTGTGTGGTATCTTCATTGGACAACACTGTAAAGCTACGATAAGTGCACAATATCTGTCACCAGTCAATTGTACCCGCTGCAATGTAACTGTTAATAGGACCTAAACCCCCAATCATTACATCAATCAAGCAACCAATTACTAGCACCCATGACCACTTTATCATATCAGAACACAGTAAGGGGTCCGTGTTACTTTCCTACAGTGACGTAACTACATTGCTAGCTACTTCACCCCTACCCACGCAATCCTTCAGAAAGTCCACCCAGGCATCAACAACGTGCACACTTTTGAAGTGTCAAAACTTCTAAGAACAATTAGTGTTCAGGTAGGCATTCGCCACAGGCCACCCACGAACAATCAGTGATCGATAGGCAGACATGCCTAGGGCGGCACCGACAGAATACTTCTGTGTTCCACTAGATAAGGTGGGTTGTTAAACCCTTCTCCCGAGCATGCGTATCTCCCTCTACAGGGACTCAGATGTGTGACCGTTATGATGAAAACATTCATCGCAAAATGAAACAACACATGCCTCCTTATAGGGAAAGTACCTAGAGCTGGTGAAGACGTCATCAAAGATCGCCGCCAGCGTTAGGAATGAAACGAGAGTGTGGTGGGCGTTCACAGTTAACCTCGGTGCCATGTCTATTTGCACTTATCTTTGTTGTTTACAACATTGAAACCCCTTTCTTTACCGTTAGCCCTGAAACACTCTTTCTTTCACCCAGTTCTCAGGAGCTGCTTCACACAAGAAATGTCTTTGTCCTTGTCTTTGTCCTTGTCCCTCCCCCCTTCTCCCAATTGCCTTCTCGCCCGATCCTGCGGGCATCTCTCTCCTGCACTGAAATGTCAGCCATGTCACAATCTGGTGTTTTTGTGGGGTTTTCTTTCTCACGCATTGATTAAAAAAAGATAATTTGAATGAATAATTGAGTTTTCCACATCCACTGGCCATTGCCCTAGTATTGACGAGCACCAGGATAGATAGCGACAAATACCCATTTTTCTTTCATTCGTTTAATTCGATGAACTCACCCGGCTGAGGTTTATGGTGACGGTCTTTGCCTTTGTGCAACTGCTGAAGGCAGCGCTGTATTACACTCGCCGGTGTCAACGTCTCTGCAAGTACCTGCCCAAAACATGATGCATGGATTCTAGTTACGCAAGGCTGCTTTCCCGAAATCGAAAACGAGACTAGCAAATGCTGAAGCGATACTCATTGGCTTGATTCGGATTGGATTCGAACCCACGACCGTCTTAATGAGTCCAGTTCACCTTGGTAGATTTTCAATAAGATTAATGATGGCAATGGTCTAAATATTAAGGAATTACTGACTTGCAGTTGGTCAAGGTAGCAAAAAAACATAATTTTGTGGCGAATATATTTAATCTTTTGAATAATGCATCTTTGCAACGTTGAGGCCGGGTCTTCCAGCCACTGCCTATATAGTTACTTTAATAGAGAAAAATGACGAAATAAAATGAAAAAGGAAATAGGTTGTGAACATACTACAAATCACCTACAAATAACAGATTAATGGTGACCTCTTCTTTTTGTCATATAGAGGTATTTTCTTTCGGCGCTGAGCTACAGGTTTTTTGGCCATTCATTCATATATATAATATAGTCTAAAATAAAATATAGGAATTGGGAATTGCGATAAATTTGGAATATGACGTGACGTATATGATACAGGTGTACAAGTTACCAAATCAGTAATGGATAATTAAGTAATATAGTATAAAGAACCCATTGAATGCTGTTCAAACCCTCTTTTCGATTGATTTAAAGGGACAGTAAAATGACCGAAACAACTGTCCACATTCCCAGTATTATAATCAAATATAATTAGATGTAATTTGCAGAGCTTGAAACGACCTATTCCCTATACATGATTTAGGGCCCAATTATGTTTCATGAGGTTCTGTAGTCAAACTGATTCTTATGGTGCTGTCACATTACGACATTTCTCGCCAACTAGCGTCAACGTGTGTAGCTTTTTGCTGAAACATCGGGAGACGACAGGAAGCGTTACGCACGCGTTAGGCGCGGATTGGTACACGTTGATGGATGGCGATGGTCGGCGAGGCGCGTCATGGCGCGTCAAAAGTTTTGTGCTTGCACAAAACTTTCGACGCGTGCCAACGTGTGGGTGAAAATGTTATGGGGACATTAGGAGGACGTCAAGACACATTACACGTGCTGGAATAACGTTATGCGAATGCTAGGTATATGCCACGCACGCATGAGGCTCGTTGCCCCAAACTGTTGCTTTTTTTGTCTGTTGTTGTTTTACATCCTACCAACATCTAAGGTCATATCAGGATGGCGCGCCAAACTTTTTTTTTTTTTTCGCACAACGTCGGCTGCACGCTACCAATACATTGTGCTGACGCCGAAAAGCTTGACGTTTCTCGACGATTAAAAGTGATTTTGCGCATTGGTGGCACGCCGGCGAGATACGTCATAGTGTGACAGGGCTATTAGTCTCATTCAGCCCTAATTACTTCATCAGTGACATAACTCAGGGAATATTGCAGACTTAGAAAATCGTGCAAACCCTATCTCACTTAAAATAAAGTTGAAGGGTTTTGAGTAAGGCGTATTAAGTCCTTGCTGCCCTTTCAAACAGCTCATAACTACAAATAATACCCATGGGATAAGCAGAGAGTCTAAGCATGCAGGACAGTACCACATTGGACTTACTGGTTTCGAGCTCAAATAGCCCATTCAAAACGTGGTCTTTCATTAAGATGCATATTATATTCAGGTAAGGAATAGATGGTCATGCCACATAACTATACCTTTAATTATCCATTAATCAGCAATAGTAAGTACTTTCTTGGACTGACATCTTAGAACCAAGCTTGTTGATATTGGCGTGAAATTTGATGAGGTGCTTCTAGAATCTCCAGGGCCGCTTTTGACAAACCTTCTAACGAGGCTTTCCCTGACACCGGTGACAGTTAGCCGAGCCAATCTTTGCTGTGTGCCCCCAAGCTACATAAGAACACAGCTGCCAGCAATCAAAACACGGCACTTAACAACCACACACGCCATCTCAACACTCTACTACGCATCACACCCCAAATAGCCACCACTCCTCGACCGGCGGGATGGCCTAGCAGTGAAGTTTCCGCCTTCCGAGCACCGTCGATTCGATCCCAAACCAAGTAACATAAACAAAGACAACATCTTAACGAAATAGGCTCTTTCTACTCTCTCAGCTCGTGTTGTGACTACAGTCGGGTCGAATATATAAGTGGATGGACTGGTGTCAGGATAATGTGACTGAGTGGAATATCTTCATCACTCTAGCAGCGGCGTGGTATTTCGGTTCGGCAGCAGTATAAAACAAACTGGCAGAATTGCGTATCGTGACAAGTTGGTACAAGTCCTTATATGACCGCAGATGATATTAAGACGTAAAACCAATACCATTGTACCAATCAGTGCCTCTGCATTATCCACAAAAGTGTCTCCCCACCCCGTTCCCCACCCCTCTCACCAACCCTCTCCCCACCCCTCTCACCACTCTACCTATCCACCCCCCTCTCCCACCCCCTCTCCCCACCCCCTCTGCCCACCCCTCCACCAACGCTCTCGCCACCCCCTCTCGCCACCCCCTCTCCCCACCCCTTCTCCACACCCCCACCGTCCCCCACCACCTCTCCCCACCACCCCCCTCCACTCCCTCCCCCACCCCCTCCCCCCCCCCTCCCCCCATCCCCCCCCCACCCCCCTCCCTCACCCCCCTCCCCCACCCCCTCCCCCCCCCCTCCCCCACCCCCTCCCCCACCCCCCCCCCCACCCCCTCCCCCCCCCCCCTCCCCCCCCCCCCTCCCCCACCCCCCCCCCACCCCCCCCCCCCCTCCCACCCCCCCACCCCCCCCCACCCCCCCCTCCCCACCCCTCCCCCCCCCCCCCTCCCCCCACCCCTCCCCCCCCCCCCCCCCCTCCCCCACCCCCCCCCACCCCCCCCCCCCGCCCCCCCCCCCCCCCACCCCCCCCCCACCCCCCCCCCCCCCCCCCTCCCCCCCCCCTCCCCCCCCCCTCCCCACCCCCCCTCCCCCCACCCCCCCACCCCCCCCCCACCCCCCCCCCCCACCCCCTCCCCACCCCCCCCACCCCCCCCCCCCCCCACCCCCTCTCGCACCCCGCCCCCCCCCCCCCTCCCCACCCCCCCCCCCGCCCCCCCCCCCCCCCCACCCCCCTCCCCCCCCCCCCCCCCCCCTCCCCCACCCCCTCCCACCCCCCCTCCCCCCTCCCCCCCCCCCCCTCCCCCCCCCCCTCCCCCCCCCTCCCACCCCCTCCCCCCTCCCCCTCCGCACCCCCCCTCCCCCCCCCCCTCCCCACCCCCCCTCCCCCCCCCTCCCCCCCCCCCCCCCCACCCCCCCTCCCCCCCCCCCCCCACCCCTCCCCCCACCCCCTCCCCACCCCTCCCCCCCACCCCCTCCCCCCCCCCCCCGCCCACCCCCTCCCCCCCCCCTCCCCCCCCCCCCCTCCCACCCCCCCCCTCCCCCCTCCCCCACCCCCTCCCGCACCCCGCCCCCCCCCCCCCCCCTCCCCCCCCCTCCCCCCCCTCCCCCCCCACCCCTCCCTCCCACCCCCTCTCGCACCCCCGTCCCCCACCTCTCTCCCCACCCCCCTACTCCGCACCCCGTCCCCCACCCCTCTCCCCACCCCCTCTCGCACCCAGTCCCCACCCGTTCTCCTCACCCCCTCTGCACCCCGTCCCCCACCCCTCTCCCCACCCCCTCTCGCACCCCGTCCCCCACCCTTCTCCCCACCCCCTCTCGCACCCCGTCCCCCACCCTCTCTCCCCACCCCCTCTGGCACCCCATCCCCCACCCCTCTCCCCACCCCCTCTCGCACCCCGTCCCCCACCCCTCTTCCCACCCCCTCTCGCACCCCGTCCCCCACCCCTCTCCCCACCCCCTCTCGCACCCCGTCCCCCACCACCTCTCCCCACCCCCTCTCACATCCGGTCCCCCAACCCCTCTCCCCACCCCCTCTCCCATCCCTCTCCCACCCCCTCTCCTCACCCCCTCTCCCACCCCGTCCCCCCACCTCTCCCCACCCCCTCTCGCACCCCGTCCCCCACCCGTACTCCTCACCCTTACCTGTGAAAGCTCCGCCGCGCAGACACCGATACGTTGTACTGTTCGCGCACGGCTGCTCACATTGCCCGATGCCACCCTTAAGACGGATTAAGATTAATTAAGGCGACGCCTGGCGGATTAGTGACTGCCCCGCCCTATTATCGCCCGCCCGACAGGAAAGGCTGGGTGTCAGTGGGTTGATTTGTGGGGGCGTCACCAGTTAATCGGTATTGATGTCACCCAGCGCCCTCTCCCGGCCGACTAACTGGAGGCGAGAATGTCACTCGATTTTGACATGGGAGAAGAAACAATGCTGCGTTTGTATATGGAGAATGTGCGTATTTATTTACACTGACACCTAGTGTTGGTTTTGGGAAATGGACAATTTCAGAATTTACTAATGCAACTATCAAACGGCAAAAGAACCAACATAGATTTACGCCATTAAACTTTCATAATCCAATGGTTTTCCGTTTTGCTATATCTCTTTTCAGAAATAAATAAGGTTGATCGTTGAAATTTACTCTCCTTTAGTTTGACATCCTTTTTTATTCTCAACAGTTAATTTGAGAAATACTTGAACTGACATTTGCATTAGTTATACTCGTGTACTTCTAATCCACTACATATTTACTTATATCAACATATAAGAAGAAACACATGTATGCTAAGTGTATTTTTCGTGATCAAGCTCAGTAATTCTACATTTTTGTATGTAGATAAATTATACTATTTCACCCCTCCATATAGACTGGATGTGGTAGCTGAATCGATAAGAGGACTGGATTCTCATATGGATGTTTGGCTGTTATAATTTTAGGGAGGTTAAACACAATGACTTAAAAATTGATACGGGACACTACCTAGGCAAGGACGAAACATTAACATTGTGGCAAGGACTGGTTACTTCATCAGGATAATGTGACTGAGTGCGATATCAAGTCATGATGCTGGTGACTACTATTAAGTGACGATGAGTGTACAGTCATAAGTCGGTACCTGTCCTGATATCACCTTACTTGTTGCTAGGATGTAAAAGCCAAACAAACAAATAAACCCTTACAAAAATGGCAGAATCGATCCCAGGCCGAATATATGCAAAGACTTTCAATTGCAGAACCCGGATGCTTTTCGCTACTTTTCCTGATGGGTCATACTTACTAGCTGAGGGCACTGACTGATTGGGATACTGTCATTGAGTGGGATAGTGTGTCCTGGTGCCACTGTCCTGGCGCATCACTGAGGCAGTGAGCCTCATCTATTTCTTGTTCGCTGTGCCCCATGAAATCTTTGGTCTATAGCCGACTTCGTTGAAGTATGCACAGCTACAACATCTATTAGTCCATGCCACTGCAGTCATAGAGAAGATTGGTGGTGGAAAGCCTCTACATGATCCCTTTGGAAGAGTTTGCTGTACAATAAAATGGTAGCCACATTAGGACTACCATTGAGGTCAGAGGGTAGCTTGGGGCTCCAAATTATGCATAGACGTTTTCCACACAGGTTGCTGCACAATGACCTAATGCCCACTGAAATAGTTCTTGCCACTAAAGAAGGGTGGGTTGGTATGGGAAATCCCATGTAATATTTTTACCACAGGAAAAGGTACACAGTGAACTGATACCCACAGCATTAGTTCTTCCAGAGCGATGGTTGACGATGGAAACCACCTATTTAGAGTAAATAGGTCGGGTAACTGATGATAAAACGGCACCCAATTAGCCAATCATCGAAAGGTCAGAGGTCACGATGCTTCCCCTGACGTGACTAATGCGCAGGGTGTATGATTGAAAACAAGAAGAAAAGAAGAAAAACGCGACTTCTTTCTTGTCATGCCTGTTGCATGCTTCTCGACTACGACCGGAGATGCGGGGTCACGCTCATGGGCACTGGTTACACTCTCCAAGCGGAGTATTCAGATGGACTTGCAGTCTACTCGCTGAAAACGCGCGGGGAGAGCAGACCCAAACAAAACAACGAGGCCACCCAACCAGCACAAACATCACCCGCACAGCCAGTCAAACTGGTACCACCAGCAATAACACCAGCATCACCACCAACAGCACCAGGAACAGAAGCAGCACCAGCAACAGTACCAGCTGCACAGCAAGCCAAACTGGTACCACCAGCAATAATACCAGCATCACCACCAACAGCACCAGCAACAGCAGCAGCACCAGCAAAAGTACCAGCTGCACAGCCAGCCAAACTGGTACCACCATAAATAATACCAGCATCACCACCAACAGCACCAGGAACAGCAGCAACCCCAGCAAGAGTACCAGCTGCACACCCAGTCAAACTGGTACCACCAGCAAAAACACCAGCATCACCACCAACAGCACCAGGAACAGCACCAGCAACAGTGCCAGCAACATCACTAGCAACAGCACCAGCAGCACAGCCAACCAAACTGGTATCACCACCAATAACACCAGCTCACCACCACCAACACCAGGAACAGCACCACCAGCAGCAGCAACAGCACCAGCAACAGCATCAGCAACAGCACCAGCTAAAGCACCAGCAACACCACCAGCAACAGCACCAGCAACACACGCACAGTCAGCCAAACTGGCACCACCAGCAATAACACCAGGAACAGCACCAGGAACACCACCAGCAGCATCACCAGCAGCAGCACCAGGAACAGCACCAGCAACACTCGCACAGTCAACCAAACTGACACCACCAGCAATAACACCAGGAACACCACCAGGAACACCACCAGCAGCAGCACCAGCAGCAGCACCAGGAACAGCACCAGCAACACTCGCACAGTCAACCAAACTGACACCACCAGCAATAACACCAGGAACACCACCAGGAACACCACCAGCAGCAGCACCAGCAGCAGCACCAGGAACAGCACCAGCAACACTCGCACAGTCAACCAAACTGGTACCACCAGCAATAACACCAGGAACACCACCAGGAACACCACCAGCAGCAGCACCAGCAGCAGCACCAGGAACAGTACCAGCAACACTCGCACAGTCAACCAAACTGGTACCACCGGCAACAACACCAGGAACACCACACCAACAGCACCAGCAACACACGCGCATGCAGCCAAACTGGTACCACCAGCAACAACATCACCAACACCACACCAATATCACCAGCAACACACGCACATCCAGCCAAACTGGTACCACCAGCAACAACACCACCAACACCACACCAACAGCACCAGCAACACACGCACATCCAGCCAAACTGGTACCACCAGCAACAACACCACCAACACCACACCAACAGCACCAGCAACACACGCACATCCATCCAAACTGGTACAACCAGCAACAACACCACCAACAGCACCAGAAACACACGCACATCCAGCCAAACTGGTACCACCAGCAACAACACCACCAACACCACGCCAACAGCACCAGCAACCCACGCACATCCAGTCAAACTGGTACCACCAGCAACAACACCACCAACACCACACCAACAGCACCAGGGCCAGGACCAGGACCAGCAACAACACCGGAACCAGCAGCACCCGCACAGCCAACCAAACTGACACCACCAGCAATTACACCAGCATCACCACCACCAACAGCACCACCACCAAAACCAGTACCAGCACCAGCAGCACTCGCACACCAGCCAAACTGGCAACACCAGCAATAACACCAGCATCACCACCAACCATCATCACCAGCAACATCACCAGTAACAGTACCAGCAACATCACCAACAACATCAACAGCAGCATCAGCACCGTAAGGATCAGTATCACCAGCACCATCAGCCCCACCAGCACTGCCATGACCAACACCACCAACACCACCAGTACCTCCACCAGCACCAGCACTAACACCACCACCACCACCACCAACACCATCGCCACAGACCCAGAGCCAGCGCAAAGCCAGGGTCAAATCCCCAGGCACATGTAAGCCTATGCGACAGCTGTACTCGAGTCATCAAAACTCGAGGGGCTGACCCCATCCCGGTAGAAGACTCAGGTCCAAGCCACAAGCCCAGGCAACAGAGGCTAGGACAGGGACCAGTTTGTCATGCCACGTAAACATGCATGACCACAAACAAGCCACCCATCGTGATTGTTCTCACCCTCCCACAATTCCGACACCCATTTCCTACCCACACATCCACCAAGTGATGGCTGAAGTGCTCGTCCATTTCTAATTTAAACGAATAGATGAGGATATCAACTTATTCTCCCCTTGTTATATATATCTGTCCCCTTTTACTCACCTACATCTCATATATTTACATGAACAACTCCACTTCCACCATATAAGGCTGGATTACCGAATCAGTGCTCGTCTTGGGTTCGACCCCCAGCCAGGTCAACGCAATGACTTACAAAGTTGATGCTTGCCACTAGTGGATGTGAAAGTACAACGTCCGAACACTTTGACTTCTGGTTACTGAATGGTTTATTCATGGCGTAGGGCACGCTTGACCCGCCAGCTAAACTTTCCATGACATCATCTCATTTGCATATCTCTTTGTCCCCAAGTCTGCATATCGTTAACATATATTACCCACAGGTCTAGACGTCTATTACGCATATATCACAGTGGAGTAAAGATTAATAGGATATGGCAAGGACTGGTTTCTTGGTGTCTTGCTAATCAGACTGAGTGTGATATAACGTCATTATACTGACAGCCTGGTCTCATAGAGGGCAGTAGGCCTACTAGAAAGTCGCCATGAGTGTGCAGCGTCCCAAGTAGGTACCCGCGTGATATGACCTTAGGTGTTGATAAGACGTAACATTCCAACAATCACCAACGTTTCTATGTGTAGCCTATATGCGCTCTATATGTTCTATATAATATCATATTTAAAATAAATATGCAAGTATTCCATACCATTTTCGATCAGGGCTAATTCACATTCAAATATAACTATATATATATGCGTATATGTATATGCGTATATATATGCATGTGTATATATTAGATGGTTTATTATTGGAGTATAAATAACAAGATACTCGCACAGTTTACAGCATTAATGTACTACTCCTGGATATATACATAGATCTCAACGAAATGCTATTTCACTTCACGTGTTCTGTTCCGATTGACTGTACGAGTAGCGCCGTCTGGACGTTTTCCGGCCATCTAACTGCCTCCATACATTCTTAGTCTGCTCTTATTGATACGTTTTGCTTCCTAGCCAGGCGCTCTGCATTAGTAGGATAGGGGAAGGACTGGTTAGCTCAATGTTAGGATAATGTGAATGAGTGGGATATCAGGTCATGGTGCCGGTGGCCTGATTTCCCAGTGGGGCAGCACTATAAACTCGCCATGAGTACCCATCCTGACCTTAGATATTGCCAGGACGAAAACCTCCAACAAAGAAACATATATATATATATATATATATATATATATATATATATATATATATGCATGTACAGTAAACCCTCTCTAAATCGACCGACCTTGGGACCGACTTTAAGTGGTCCATTTAGGGAGGTGGTCGGATTAGGGAGTTAGAATATGGTTACTGTGGTATTTATTGGATCAAAATAAAGCGTCCATATAGGTGAGTGGTCGGTCTGTGGAGGTGGTCGGTTAGAGAGGTTATTGTATATATATATTTGTCTCTCCGCATACTCCATTGGCAGTGGTTACCGTCTGGTGCCGAACAAAAGCCGGTTGGATGTCAGTGGGACTGGCACTCACTGATTCATCCAGACACATGCTCTTATACAGCAAAGTGTGGGAGACCTCAAAACATGCAAACATCATCACAGTCTGCTAACCAATGCTGGCACAAGTGTCTGTTATTCAATGCAAACCGAGACACAGTTTCTCTTATCCAATACCAGCCAAAGTCACAGGTTGTATCATCCAATACAAGCCTGGTTGCAATTTCTGCAACCAATGCAATCCAGTCAAAGTCTCTGTTATCAAATGCAATCCCAGTCACAGTTTCTGCTATTCAATAACAGCTTGGTCACAGTGAATGTCATACAGTAAAAGGCTAGTCACAGTTGTTATTATCCTCCAATATATATGCCCTGTCAGATTTTGTGATTCCACACAGTCACAGCAAGACTAGTTGTTTTCTGTAAAAAGACAAGAAGGTCCATTTATTCACCGAACAAACCTATTTCACCAGCGTCGATGTTCAGGCGTTGCGGCCATGCAAATTACCGTCATATATACAATAGGCAATGCTCGATACATGTACCAGGGGATGGTGCTCGAGTGAGGGAATTAAGATCATAGATTGGCCTAGAAATCTCGGGATGAAGGCTACCACGATATCACCAAAAGTAAGTCCAAATTAATTCCGCGCTGAACTTATTACTTGTTATTCAAATACTTATTAAAATACCCGTCCAAGAACTAAGACTATTCCTTTTCAAATCTGACCTAGCTCTGCATGCCCTTTATCATTCTAACTTCTCCTTTGTACCATTTCCGGTTGATCCGATAGAAACATGTTCACAATGACTTTGCCTATAAGATAACCATTTACACATTCTGCACCGAAAGAATGAGTTACCGACCTTTGTACTTTCATTTTGCAGTTAATTCTGACGAATTCCTATCTTGTTGATATATAGTATTCTAACCCACTCCCTGCAATTGTAAACAAGGTTCGTTTGAAAGTCTATTTAACTATTATTTATATATATATATATAGAAAAGGACTTACGAAACATATTAAAAACAGAACAAACATACAAAAAAAAAGAGGTGTGCATGAATCTTGGTTGATTCATTCATTTAATGGAAGTCTATTGAAAATCATAATGAATTTGATGGTTTGGCATGGAAAGAATTGCGTCATGTCATGACATCCAGGGTCTATCAACACGAGATTTAGCCATAAAACATAATTGATACACAGAACCATCAGAAATTCAATTTAGTGTCTCTAGCGAAAGAGATCACGCAACACTTGTTTACAAGGAACTCTGGTCTACCACACACACAAACAAAATCAACTTGTTTTGCATATTCCACATACCATCTAAGTCATGTATGAAGGGACAGACACACTGACGGTTCCCGTTAATAAGACCGCTTAATTATTTAGCTGTTTACCATGTTGAATAGCGCCGGGGTGACGAACTAAGCAATCTTGGCTGTATGGTGCATGTTGGCTGTTTTCTAGGCGCAAACATGCCATATTGATTAAAGGCTTCCTTTCTATGCATTTTGTTGTCGCTTGTTGCCGATGGGTAGCGATGGTTATTGTTGGTTGTCGCTGGTTGCCGATGTGGCTGCTGCTTGGTGTTGGTTGCTGACGGATGCTGGTGTGAGCTGGTTGTTGCAGTGTTTGGCATTGGTTACCACTGGTTGCTGGTTGTTGCTGATTGCCTGTATTTAATGCCACAAGTCACTGGTTGCTGGTGGTTGTTGCTCATTGCTGCTGGTTGTTGCTGATTTCCTGTGATTAATGCCGGTTGTCACTGGTTATCAGTGGTTGTTGCTGGTTGCTGCTGGTTGCTGCTGGTTGTCGCTCATTGCCTGTGTTTAATGCTGGTTTCACTGGTTTTTGCTGGTTGTCGCTGGTGGTTTCTGGTTGTTGTTGGTTGTCGCTCATTGCCTGTGTTTAATGCCGGTTTCACTGGTTTTTGCTGGTTGTTGCTGGTTGTTGCTGGTTGTTGCTGGTTGTTGCTGGTTGTTGCTGGTTGTTGCTGGTTGTTGCTGGTTGTTGCTGGTTGTTGCTGGTTGTTGCTGGTTGTTGCTGGTTGTTGCTGGTTGTCGCTCATTGCCTGTGTTTAATTCTGGTTTCACTGGTTTTTGCTGGTTGTCGCTGTCATTGGTTTGCACGGGTTGCTGGTAGTTACCTATATTTGCTGTTGCTTTGCACTGGTTCCCGGTGGTTATAGTTGGTTGTCCTTAGGTAGCATTGTTTTCTGATGGTTGGTATTGATTGTAATTGGTTTCTGTTGGTTTCTGGTTGTTCATTTCTGCTGTTTGCGAGTGATTGCTGTTGATTGCCATTCGTTTGCCATTGGCAGGTGGGTACCTTACTGCAGGTTGTATCTACACATATTAAATGGCGTTCAGATTGATGATTCCTTTCGGGTGTCGTGGTTTATTGATACTTGCCTACAATTGTCAGTTTGGTTTCATTTATAGCTACATAATCCAAATAAAACATAACATTTTCAGAAGCAAAACACTTAACTAAATTTGTTGCCACTTATCCAATATAGATACCGGGACACTTACTAAGCTATTGTTGCTGTAGTAAAAGATACGCTAAGCCAATTTAATAGAACATGTTATTATTGAAGCCTCTGGTATCAGTTTGTTTGTTGTTGTTTTGCATCCTAGCAATATCTGCAGTCATATCAGGATGGGTACCGACTTCTGACAGTGCACACTCATTGCGATTTTGTATAGTGCTGCCCCACTGGAAGACCAGGCCGCTAGCACCATGACCTGATATCCCACTCAGTCACATTATCCTGACACTGAGCCACCCAGTACTTGCTCTATCCTAATAATGCTGATTGCCAGACTAGGAAGCGACAAGTATAAATTGTTAAGTCATTGGTTTGACTCGACCAGGATTTGAACCCACGACCACATGATCTACCAACACGGGAGATGGATGCTCTAACTCATTCAGCCATCCCGTCTGGTTCTGGTATCAGACTTTTGACATGCTTTGCAAATTTCATTTGACCAGTTTATGTGTGTTATTTTTGGTACATTACAGAAAGTAGATTAAGTTTCAAATGCGACAATTGGTCTTCCTCATTCCACTTCTCTTTGCCCTATCTTGGACACTTTGAGTGACAGGCTAGCTAGCGACATGTACCACTTGTTAAGTCATTGGTTTTACTCGGCCAGCGTTAATATGTATTATATACAACAAGTATACATACATTTGGGAAATTCGGAAAATGCACCATACAAGTCACAAGTCATATGATTAAGATAATGAAATAAAACTTAAATTTATGTTTTGTTATAATGCAAACCTTTATATAGTATAGGCCATCATCGAATCACGAGATGCGTTGCCACCAAGACAGAAGTGTATAACTAACCAAGCTTTGACAGCTGCATTTGTTTTACTGCCCAGAGATGTGGTAGTGCCATATCCTTATCCTTATAACAAAATAGATCTGAAATTAACTACTTGCTTAAAATAGTTGAAGAATAGAGAAATTCCATTGGCCATAACACGCTGCCTTAAACAGAGGAGTCTTGAGGATTGAGGATATTTTGACATTTTTCAAGAGGCCATGTTTTTCTTACATCCTCTAGCAACATATTCCGCAAAGTAGGACTTTCCACATACAGAAGGCACGGTCTCACACCCCTACACTCTCAGGAGCTACACTGGTTCCGCTGAGGCTTCGTTTACCGATCTTTGCTGTGCAACTTACACAAGTGACACCAGGGCGATGGCATCTTTAATTAAAATGACTTAATATTCCCTCAGTACAGCACCAATCGACCAATGCCTGAACCAATCAGGATCGCTGTCGTCCCTGACAAACAACAAGTTCGCCAAAAGTCCTCTATGATGTCAGCTGAGCCAAATTTCCCGCTTCGGCCTGAATGGATGGGCAAGTACCAACTCTACATTCATAAGTTAACGACACAAATTACAGGGTCTTCGATAGGAACCTGACGGATACAGAAGCTGATAGGGGCGGGTCATCACGCCGGATGGGTCCTAAAAAAAAACTCACCTCCAGGCTAGTACCGTTGGGGGACACCAACCATGTTGGCGTCTTGTGAGGTTATTTCTACCAGGTGCCTGACATGCCTCTGGCTTCATCGGGATAAACACATACACGTGAGAGTACTGCCGTCCCTAATTGCAACGTTAGATAAACAGATAGGCAGCGGGAGGATTATTGCACCAGGGAGTATAGGTAGACTAAGGGTTAGAATGCCAGCCCTGAAATGATAGGGGAGTGGGTTCGAAAACCGCTCTAGGCACAATACTTACCATCATTTGTAATCTCCGCGTTAGGACTCGGCTGTTACCTGCCTCACCACCTCCTCCCCCCTCCACTAGCCCTTCATCCCCTCCTCTACCCCTTCATCCCTATATCTAGCCCTTCATCCCCTCCTCTAGCCCTTCATCCCCTCCTCTAGCCCTTCACCCCCTCCTCTAGCCCTTCATCCCCTCCTCTAGCCCTTCATCCCCATCTCTAGCCCTTCATCCCCTCCTCTAGCCCTTCATCCCCTCTTCTAGCCAGTCATCCCCTCCTCTACCGCCTGACTCCTTTATCCACCCCTCGCCCCTCATCCAGCTACTCACCACTCCTCTATCCCCTCACCACTCCTCAATCCCCTCACCCCTCCTTCACCCTTCACTCCCTCCTCCACCCTTCACTCCCTACTCCATCCCCTCCTCTCCTCCTTCAGCCCCCCTTTACCCCCTCCTCTCCTCCTTCACCCCGCTCAACACCTCCTCCATCCCCTCACCCCTCTTCACCCCTTGACCCCCTCATTCACCCTTTCACTCCCTCCTCCACCCCTCACCCCTCCTCCACCCCCTCACCACACGGTGGTCGGTAGCCCCTTGCGTTCTGTCGCACTCTGACCTCAGTCTCCAATACATTTCATCCAAACTTCGGGCAAGTTGCCAGGGAGAGCCAACTTCCTACCAATGCGGCAGGGCGACTGTTCATTGCCGTGGAGGGAAGACAAAGTGGGAGATCTCCCATAGGTCCAGAGGTTAGGCATTTTGAGGAGATGAGTCTGGCCTGGGTCATGTGCTTTCTATGCCTAACTACCAGCAGGTGGCAAGCCATGCTGTTCTCCTTATCCATGCCAGCCAAATGGCGGCGCTGCCTACATCCAGTCACGTGATTTCAGAGTGTTTTCACTACAAGAATATTTAGTTTATTTCGATATCACCCAACTAGCAGGCCTAGTGCAATTTGACCTGTACTACTTTCAGTTTAGGAAAGTACTAATTGGCCTGGTCTAATAGTACACATTCTCTCGGTATAGTGTTGCGACAAGAACCAATAATCATACATGGATTCAAGTTTGTTCTCAACTTTCAAATAACAAAACCAGAACACAGACACTATATACAATTAACATGTAAAGCAAACCTTTTAAGTATACAGGTATTCCCCACTCAGCCCTTCCCTATGTAGCGCTGATTGGCAGAGCACTCTTTTCTCATCCGTTTTATTCACAATGCCTTCACATTCCAACCATATTTAGTCTATTAATTCTGTGTTATTCTGACAATTCCGGCTTATTATCTTATATTTATCGGACTATTTTACTACAATACATGAGACTGGACGCGGTGGTCGAATTGGTAAGAGCACTGGCTTCCCATGTGGAAGGTGGGTGTTCGAGTCCCGGCCGAATCAAAACAATGACTTACAAATTTCATGTTTGGTGCTACCTCTAACCTGGTACTTTGCATTTCCAGGGATGGGCAATTATTGGTTATCTCAGTATCAGGATTGTGTGATTGAGTGGGATATTGAGTTTGGTGCCGGCGGCTTGGTCTCCCAGTGGGGCAGTGGTAAAAATGTCACTATTGCTTGGTATAACAATCATAATATGACCTTATATGTTGCTCGGACATAAACCCGCAACAACCTAACTCTATTTATTCTATGTTATAAAGACTGATTCAGCGGTAACTGGTTTCATTACATTGACTTAAATTAAATTGACATGAAATTGATATTAAATTGACATTAAATTGACCTTCTTTTTTAAAAGTTTTTTTTGAAGATTTATACTGCCTATCATGGATAAGTCTGAGTAGACTTGTTTTCACCATTAGCCAGTTTGTCGATAGAAAGCCTGAGCCTACACTTTTACCGACCCAAGGGATTTTTAACCTCCCACACCACATAGACATGGTATGAGAGCAACTGGCCTTTGATGACACTGTAAATTATACACAGCAGTGGAAATCCAAATTGGCAGAATCGAACCACTGACCTTCAGATTAGGAGTCTGAACTAGAAAAAAGTCAGACACTCTAACCACTCCACCACAGAGAACACCAGTTCTGTGCAGAAACAAATGCTTAATAAGTTCTCTACTACCTAAGTTGGATCTGGAGAAGCAAATCTCGATAGCTATTTTGTTTTAAAAAATCTGGTGTTTTCATTGGATAATGCAACTTTAAGCGAACGCTCCTGGAAGGATTCGTGGACAAATATTCTTATATGTATTGAACGTATAACCAATAATATTGGTAATGTGATTGATAATTCGATCAAGGTTAGTTAATGTTTGTTTTGAGTTTCTCCCATATGTTTTATGTCGATATATTAGGTTGATGGTTAAATCGATGATACCTTTGTTTGAGGTAACTTTTATTTTACAAAATACATTTTTAGTGTTCATATCAAACCGTGGTACACCATAGCCGCCAGCAGTGGCAGGTTATATTACATTGACGGACTAGTCCGTCTTTGTAAATTGCATGTTTGATAAGTGCGTGACTGTCAACATTGGAAACATCTGATCAAAGCTCTGTGGAGGTCTTGGTTTTAAAAACTGAACCTTTTATCGCACCATGCAGCTTTAACGACAATTCCATATAGCAGTGTGGTTTTTGTTTACAGTCCACTCTGAAGAAGCCCACTGAGAAGTACAGCCCCAAGAAAGACTTGAGTGTGCCTGGTGCGGGGTGCAGTCAGGCTCGCGATGTCCTCAGTCGGTTAACATGACTCACATGGCAGACAGCAAGTGACAGCACTCAATGCAAACAGATTGCTGCACGTCCGTGGAAGCCCTCTGGAAACAAGATACATGGCAATGCAGGTGAAGGCGCTTCACTTTCCAGCATTTGCAAATTACATTTCCAGCGAACAACTGCGCTTGGCTCTTCTTGATAATAATGTATATGGGTCGTTCTCAGAAACTGTGTACCACTTGAGGTAGTCTACTTGAAATACATATTTCAAAGAAACCCATTATTGGAGTGTCAATATTTAAGATTTCATCATTTAGCCCAATAATGTGGGAGATATTTTAGATCAAAAGTAAATGTTAATACTGTGTATTATGTATCGTATTGGGATAGATGTAGCTAAATACATAGAAAATTACATCACTAATTTGTGACATTGTCAACAGCATTGAAAATAAAGTGTCACAAACTTAATGAAAACCTCTGATCAACAGCTCATTTCGCTTCAAATGGTCATATACAATGTCTTCATTAAGTTGAAAACATTGATTTCTAAAAACAAAAGTTAAATTATGAAATAGTTAACCTTTTCTGGAGTCAGTAACATCGTAACATTTCATTTCCACTTGCAAGTACTATGAAACTCTGTATCAAACACTGAGTACAGATACAGTACAGGAACTATTTTCACCATTTGACACTCTATGCATGGACCCAGTTATGGTATAGTAAAAGATAAATCCTGAAATTGCCCCTAAACATTGAAATTTGAGCCGAACATTTGTGTAAAATTGTTGTTTCCACTTTGACTGTTACCTTGCTAATATTTTTTTGCTTTTCTCTTTAATATTCACAAATAAGACAAAACCATAGAAATGAGGTTTCAAATTATTATTACTACTGTTTATAAAGCAAGTGGCATGTGAAATGTCCTAAAAATGTCAAGTTTTGTGTGGAAAATATTTGATTTTGGAGTCAGATTGGTTTCCATGCTATACTGCTATTTATTGGGTGTGAGCATCATTTGACCTACTTAAAAATACCAGAATATGTTTATTTTCAATTATTCAGATGCAAAAGGACATACACATTGAGGAAACTTGTTTATAGGACTTTGGCAGCGTTTTGATTTTGTGGTACTGATGTCACACTATTGGTACACAACTTCTGAGAACGACCCATATATATATATATATATATATATATATATACATAAACATGGTCAAACCTCTCTAATCGACCACATCCACAAACCGACCACTCCTCTAGATTGATCGCTTTATGTGGGTCCCAACAATATCATTGTAGCCATATTCTAATTCCCTAAACCGACCAGCTCTCTAAATGGATTACATTTAGTCGGTCCCAAGGTCGATCGATTTAGACAGTTTTTACTGTATATATATATAAATATATAAATATAGATAAATAAATTTAAAAAGAAAAACAAACAAATATATATATATATATAGTACGTATAATTAATTATGCAGATATAAATAGGCGGAGTATCGTTATTATTATTATTTATTCCATCATGTTACTTCGATATATTATTATTGTCCAATCGCTGACTTGCCCGGATTTGCCCCTGTTGCCTACTACTAGCGCCACCACCGGGCGCTTTCCTCGCTAATCTTTGCGGCAAGTCACTTCCACGCTAGATTTCAAACTGCTAACACCAGAGTCTACTTACTACCTGTGTGTGTACTTCTGCCGGTCGTCCGGGGCAGCGGACGACGAGAACCTGAGACTGCGCTCGACGATGTGTGTCGTTTCTACATGAACAAAGGAGGATCGATCTGTTCAAGGGATGACGGTATCGTAAAAACATTTATAGATCGACCGTTTCTAGGCTCGACACTCGTGTTACAGATGCCTACATACTGCATGTTTGTCGACCTCTTTCTGCGTGTTGGAACAGTACGATCGACGCGAATCGACGAGACGATTCAGGAGTGCGAAACAGTTAAATTTGAATCCCGATCGACTAAACAAGTCGAGTCTAGGTTGAGCAGCGACGGCAGCTCTTCACGACGCAGAAGAAGTAAGTGGTCACTCCGGAAGTACGGGCAGGGGAAGGACGTGCGGAAAATGAACGCCCACGAACTGGTAAAAGCCTCCTGTCAATGGTGCCTGGACATTCCCGGCCTTACGATAGCTGATTACAGGGCGTTCATCGAGCACGTCTGCTTTATCTCCTCAAGAGCTAGGGATGACCATTACAAGGACATCGCACATGTGGACCACGTACTTGCTATCCGCAAGCTTGGTGAGACCGTCGGGTTTGCGGCCTTCTCGAAGACGTACCAAGACGAAAGTATCGAACACTACGGTCCTCATAACATGAAGCCGAAGAAGGCCGCAAACTGGAACTACAGTGCGGGGAAGCGTTCACCTGGCAGAGCAGAGCGTAGGGCATGCTATGCATGGCACGGTGACAATGGATGCGTGCGTTCCGATTGTCATTTCTCCCATGCTTGCTCGCTATGTGGTTCCAAGGGACACACCCGCTCGAAGTGCAAAGACTGACGTTTGAAGATTAGGCGATCTAAAAACATCGGTTGCCAGACAACAGAGCTGGACACTGCTGTAGTCGCTGTCATCGATTTTCCCAATAACGCCCCTGACGATTCTGTTCATACACCTGACCTAACCAATACTGACGTTCAGGCTTCTTTCCCCTTTGACAACGATCATAGTACTGTTACCTTCGATGTTTCAGATGGGGTTGATGCTGTTGGTCTCGGGAAGGTTAGGGAGACCCAGGTACGGGGGGGGGGGGCACTGGGTGAGGGTTTACGCTGGCTGTAACCAGCTGGCGCCAGTCGTGGAGATCACTTCTTCGTTGAGCAAGGCGATCCTAGTAGCCTCCTTGTTCACATTCGTGAACGGGAGGGGGAGCCACCCGTGACGATTGAGGTCACCAATGAGTGTGTGGTTGGCTCCTGTGGGTGCGTCCATAATATTGCCGGTGTCGCTACTCAGCTTAGACCCTGTAGAGTCTTCGCTGAGCTATTTTTGCGGGGCAACACCGATCCCGATTGGTTATATATTATGATCGGAGTTACGTTCGGTTTCCGGGTGGTCAATCCCGGATGCGCGGTGAGTTACACTCCAACGAAGCCTCGCGGTAAGTCAACCTGGGAGGGTGACATTATTGACAGGAAGTTTCGGAATGAGGAGCGTGATGGTGTCATCTCCATCATCGATGTGCCCGCAGCATGTACCCACGATGCATTTGTCGTCCCCAAGGACGACGGCGGCGGGCGGGTCATCATCGATTGTAGTATGCCCTCGGAGGTTTCTATCAATAATTTCACTGACCAGGTCTGCCAAAAGTTTTCTTACAGAGGTCTGGAGGATGTTACAGACATGTTGGAACAGGGTGACGCGCTAGGAACCGTCGATATTAAGGACGCATACAGGGCTGTATCGATCCACCCTGAGGACCGGCAGCACCAGGGTCTCCGATACAGGAGACCTGGCGAGCGAGACTTTGCTTACTTTCTTGACAACCGCCTCAGCATGGGCCTTTCATCAAGCCCTTACATCTTCTCCAAAATTTCTGATTTTGTTGTTAGGTGCTGTGTTCGTGAGGGCCTTGACTGGGTAGTGAACTACTTAGACGACTTTTGTGTCATCGGTGGTACCAGGCTCGAGGTCGAGCGGGGCCAGATGATATTGATAAGGATCCTTAGGAGGATGGGGTTCTTTGTGAGTTTCAAGAAGGTAAGTAAAGCCGACACCAAGGTCCGGTTCCTCGGGATCGATGTTGACTCTGTGAGTCTTGAGCTCAGCCTTCCACATGATAAGTTATTGAAAACAAGGGAAGTCCTACACAGGCTCCGTGGTCGTAGGAAAGCCTCCAAGAAAGAACTTGAACGTGTTGGGGGCCTGCTTGCTCACTGTGCTAAGGTTATCAGGGGCGGAAGGACTTTTACCAGATGTATCTACGACTTGATGACCAAGCTAAAGCAGCCCTACCATAGAGTCTGACTGAATAACGGAGTGAGGGATGACATAGACTGGTGGTTGAATTTCGCTAGCACGTTTAACGGCTTCCTGGGGAAGTTCGCCCCCGTTATATCAACTTACAGCGATGCTTCCAACTGGGGTTTCGGGGCCCTACATGGGAACGATTGGTTAGAGGGCTCCTTCATGTGCGCAGCCAGCAAGACTCTTGAGGCCTACATCGGCCACCACCATGTCATCCCCCCTTCTAGCGTTGGTACATCACACATTAATGTCCAGGAAATGTGGGCTGTCTATGCGGCCTGCCTTCATTGGGGTGCTGGCTGGGCCGATAGCACCGTCATGATTGTGACTGATAGTGCTGTGGTTCAGGCAGCACTGAACACGGGCAGGTCGAGATGTAAGGGCATTATGTTTTTTCTCCGCAGACTATTTTGGCTTGCGGTTGAAAATAACTGCGTCTTTAACTCCGTTTATATACGTAGTATCCTAAATGTTATCTGTGACGCGCTCAGTAGATTAAATCAGAATGACAGCGCAGACAGGATTAGGGCAGTTGACGTTGCTGGTGCACTACGCTGTGGCCACGTCTTTGATGCCTCGTTTGTCTGTTGCAGGGATATCGGCGCTAAAGGAGGAACAGATGGGATATCAGCGCCAGTGTTACGCAAAGAACTAGGCCATCGCGAGGGGGGTTCAAATTCAAAAATATTTAGCTTATGTTGATTCATTTAACTCATCTAGGGCCCCTATCCCCTGCTCCGCCAAGCAGGTCGCCCTCTATGCTATGTGGCTTGCCCGCTCCTTGAAGTATCGGTCGATCCTCAATTACCTGAGCGGCCTTAACTATTTCCTGAGGCAAAACGGGGAGCCATCTATTGACTATAAAGGTTTTGTTTTGGCCTCCACTTTGAAAGGAATCCGTCGGGTCAAGGGTGATGCACCTCGACGGGCGATGCCGCTGCTTCCACACATGTTACGAAGAATGTTTGCGCTCTTAACAAATAACCCAGGCCACGTTGCATGGAGGGCGGCCGTTCTATGCTCCTTTAGAGGTCTCCTACGGAAGTCGCAGGTGACCATGTCAGACTCTACTCTTCGTAGGTCTGACTTTGTTTTCTATTACTGCGGGATGCTCCTGACGGTCCGACGTTCAAAGACGATCCAATTCACTGAACGGGTGCTCGAGATTCCAATTGCCAGGTGCTGCGACACCGATGTCTGTGCTGTGCATTGGACGGAGAGACACTTCAGTCAAATCCGGGCGGACCCATCTGATCCTGCCTTCCGGATCCCATGCTCGGGCGGTCTCTCCTGTCCCCTCTCGTACCACGTTTACCAGGAGACCTTAAAGATATTTGCCACTAGGGCGGGGCTTGATGCATACACCCTCTCATCCCACTCCCTTAGAAGGGGAGGTTGCACTTTCCTTGCTATGTGTGGGGCCACAATCGATGAGCTGAAGGCTAGAGGTGATTGGGCCTGCGAGACAGTTTATAGCTACCTGCAGACCCCCCTGGGGACGCGGATAGTGAACGACTTGAGGGTGGTCGCGGCCCTCTGCTCGGATGAGTCACGTGTTGGGTTGGAGGGAGATGCTTAGGCTTCTCCTTTGGCCTGTTATCTCGCTTGCCCAGACGCTCAATAAACGTGTCCGACCCAACACGCATCTCTATCCTTCCTTTTCCTACGTAGCCATACTTTATAGTACGTATAATTAATTATGCAGATATAAATAGGCGGAGTATTGTTATTATTATTATTTATTCCATCATGTTACTTCGATATATTATTATTGTCCAATCGCTGACTTGCCCGGATTTGCCCCTGTTGCCTACTACTAGCGCCACTGTTTTTACTGTATATAATTATAAATATATAAATATAGATAAATAAATTTAAAAAGAAAAACAAACAAATATATATATATATATATATATATATATATATATATATATATATACCACTGGTGTACGGTGTCCAAAGCACTGCTCCATTATTTCGAACTTAAGATGCACAGTCCGACGAAAGCATAAACTGTTCAAACCCACAATACTCAGCTAGATTTTATCCCACATATCCAACGTAGATACATAAAACAAGTTTGTTTTATTTAATGACAACTCTAGAGCACATTGATTTTTATCATCGGCTATTAGACGTCAACACTTAGATACAGGTGCACCTATTAGACATTAATTGTTGCATACAATGAATAGTAAGACTTTAATGGGAGGTGTCACTTCGGAAAACTATGATATCCAAAATTGTAGACTGTCACATGTCGGTACCCATCCCGATATAGCCTTAGACATAATTAGGATAAATCCCAATAAAAAACAACTTGATTTGCAAAATATAATTTGATGACTGGAGTGTTTTCAACCTGACAGCAGAATGTTTCAACTTAAAGTTGCATAGGCCGATGGTGTTGAGGTTCAGAATATTAAAAGAAATATATATATATTAGATTGATGGTTATAATCTACCTTACTTTAGTTCTAAATATTTTTTTTAATGGCTAATTAACAAAAATACTTGAAGTGAAAATTGGGAACATAAATTGTATCATGCACATAGAAAAATTAATGTTGACATCGGTGGTTTCAGCAGTATGCTTGATTAAGTTGACCTAATATTTAATTCAATGCAGCAATACATGTAAGTGCCCTGCATCTAAGTTGGATATGTATGATCAAATCTAGGTAAGTATTTCGTTAAACAAAGTTGATGTTTTCATCCGAATATGCAGCTTGAACTAGAATGTTTTAAACTAGGTCACAAGCGTTTACATTGACAATTCTACATAGTGTTTCTTTTTTCTATTGCAGATATAAAACCTTCTTTTCCTGTTTTCAAGGGGGAATATCTTAGGCGTATTACACTAGGCTGAAATGAGTCTTTAACAGAGCTGTACAATGCCATGTAAAAAAGAGTATCATCGGAATGGCATCCATTGGGGTAAACATTTGGTTTCTGTGAGACATAAAGAACCTAGCTAAACGGACCGTGTCCGTAGGGGTGCTATACATGGCTGTGCTATATGGCGCAATATAGCATGAGGTGTTAGTCAGTCCTCTTAGTCATCAGGACAGGCAATTAGGGCTATTAACAGATGGCTCACTTGAGTTTTGAGCGGACAGCTCACCTCAGTTAACACATATCCTAATATGTCCCTTAACTGCACCAACTTGGGTGAAGTAGTATATATAAATATATTATTGTTCTTGTAAACCATTTTTATTCATCCATATACAATCATAATTGAGGTCCGATGGACTGATATAACTGTCAGCTCCAATTTCAGTTATTTCCTTTATTTAATTGTATATATATATATATATATAATTATATATATATATATATATATATATATAGGTGGGCACCCTCCATTCTGATTGTTATTTCCAGTCCTTGTGTCTCTACAGTTGTCATAGCTACATCTATTTAGATGTGTGCAAGGAGATTAATGAGCTACCCTTAGTGAACCCCCATTATGATGCAATCGTTGCGGTCTGGTAAATATCCTCGCGAAAAAGGTGGGGGTTGTAAAAGATGTGTTAACAACCGTGAGTTCTGTAATGTAACTATTTATTTAGAACCTCTTGTCCTGACGTCATCAGTCCAGATCTGGCCTGACCTATGACCTCAGATCCATATATTACATCTCCCTTTCAATAAAATCAATTCCAACAATGCGAACATCACTATCTTACTTCTACATCATCTCTTCCAACAAACAAAAAGAAAACAGTGCATGATTGCTTAAGTACGCCTCAATGACTAACGTTATGATACTAACAACATAACAACGCCACTGTTCTGATTTAAACAGCAGTCATCACACCAATATATATAACAAAATGTATACTAATTATCCCATGTCACTGTCTTTGGTAGATTACTTAAAACTATACTTAGTAATTATCCACTAACGCTAACATACGTCATAACATAGTACATGAACGATAATGCCTCGCCTATACTAAGTCAGAAAGCAAATACCAGTAAATAGTGTGATGTACCGATCTGCACATACATGGTATCAACGACAACCATTGTACTAACAATTGAATTGAATACAGATTTTGGACTATATAATGAAGTGCAACATGCCAGATGAACACTAAGTCACATCCAACTGAAGAAAACTGCAACATTAATACAACCGCTTAATGACATTATTTATCAAATACAATATCAAATGCAAATACCATAAAATTTGGATCACAGTACAATATCAATTCGAATATTAGTGTATTACACCAAATCCAACAATATCACAACGGCCGACTTCCATTGAACACCTAGCAAATGGACGTATTTACGTTACGTCAATATCCAAAGCGGATCGTAGGCTTACTTATTCTACCATATCGTGTAGTGTATGTCAAAGTTTTGTTTACATTGGGTGATTTGCTAACGTCATTTGTATTTGTCAACCTGGGTTTTTGTGTCATTTTGTCATTGGGGCATTTGAAAATAAATTTCCTTTTACGTCGTAATATATTGTGATGTTCATTTATCAGTGCATAATCCCTCTGATGTCCTTCACCCGTACGTCCAATGTGTCCTTGTTTCCACTCATTTTTATGATTTCTGTATCGGACCCTGTCCCCTGTTTCTAATGATGGGTGAGCCTTACCTGCATGTTTGTCGAAGTACAGTTTTTGTAATGCTTGATTACGTGTTAGTTGAGGTAATTTGGAAGATTCTATTGTAGCTCCAAGGTCATGGTCCAAAATAGGTATCCTAGTTCTTAACCTGCGTGACATCAATAATTGCGCTGGTGATGCACCCACGCCATCTAGTGTAGTGTTTCTATAATTTAGCAGTGCTATCTGTACATCTCGACTATCCTTAACACATTTGTTTTATCATCCTTTTTATTGTTTGTACATAACGTTCGACTTGCCCATTGCTTTGAGTATACATTGGACTTGTATACCGGTGTGAAACCATAGAGTGAGGAAAATTTGCGAAATTCTTCACTGGCAAATTGTGGTCCATTATCAGAGACCACATACCTGGGTATCCCATACCTGGCAAATGTCTGTTTCAACGTGGTAATAACTGCCTGCCTAGATGTCTGTAACAACTCAATAATGTCAGGGAATTTAGAATAGTAGTCAACGATCAATATGTAATTTGTACCATTGACATGAAATAAATCGACTCCCGCCTTATGAAATGGTATGTCCCTGATTGAATGATTCAGTAAGGGTTCCTTGGCTTGTAGATTTCTGAATTCCTGGCAAACTTCACACCTCGAGATTTTATCTTCCAATTGGCTGCTTAAGCCTGGCCAAAAAACATTATCCCTAGCTACCTGCTTACATTTTACCATCCCCAAATGTGATTCATGCAATTTCTCTCAAATATTAGGTTGCAATGACTTGGGAACTATTAGTTGTGCTCCTTTTAAGAGGACTCCATCGTACAAGGTTATATCATGCCTAAATGTATAATATCTACATGTTTGTTAATGGTAGGCCATCTGTCTAATGTCAAACGCTTTAATTTCTGTAATGTTTTATCCAACTTGGTGCTTGCTTTGATCCGTTGTACAAAATCCGTACTGATATCTACTGAAGCCACTGAGATGTCATGATCATAGAGGTCGTTTGGGTTTACATTGGATGTGTGTGCTCGGGACAGACCATCTGCATCTCAATTTCAGGTGGACTTCCCTTGCACGTTGTAACACTGCTTCTAAACGTACATTATGTTTGTCTATTGTCACGCCATGTATCAAAATATCATCTGATATTACATGAACACCAGGTAAATTTAACAGTATCTCATTCATTTCCTGTATGAATATGTCCCCTGCAGTTTTTATTCCAAATGGTAGACGTGTATATCTAAACCTGCCCCATGGGGTATTGAAAGTACATCATTTAGAGCTGTTTTCATCTAACTGCATTTGCCAGTAACCACTGTTTGCGTCCAAAACTGAAAAATAATTGGTCCCATGTATCTGTGCTACCACCTCTTCAACAGTTCGTACTGGATACGGGCCCCGTAAAATAGCCTGATTCAATTTAGTAGGGTCAAGGCAAATCCGCACCTTACCAGGTTTTCGAAAAATTGTAACAGAATTTACCCAACGGGTCGGTTCATTCTGTTTTAGGATCACACCTAAGGCTACCATTCGACTCAATTCTTTCTGCACATCATCAACAATCGCTATGGGTACTCTGCGTGGTGGGTCTACAACAGGTATTACAGTATCATCAACATATATTTTTGCATTTACTTTAATCAAACCTAAACCCTCAAAAACATCAGAATATGTTTTTACCAGTTTTTGTGCTGTCATGTCGGTTGGCACAACATCCAGCGTGTCTAGGCGTGCCAACAGTCCTAACTTGACACATGCTTGTTTACCCAGGATGGCACTCCCGGCATCAGTCACCTGAAATCTCAGATCAGTACCATGGACATTCAGTGTAGTCTCCCTGTTGGGTTGGATCCGGTGACCACCATAAGTGACCAATTGACACTTTGATGGTGTCAAATTAGCACTAGTTATCTTCTTGTACCTGTCCAGAGGCAAAGTATTAGCCTCCGACCCAGTGTCCAGTTTAAATGACACATCTTGTTCGTCAACGAGGAACGTTGCATACCATAAATCACTGTCGGCGACCTCGTCTCAGTATATCGTCCCCACAAATAAATCATACCCGTCCGCATCTACTTGTTGTTGTAAACACTGCACATCACTGTTGTTTTCGTAAACTGGTGCATTGTGTTGTTGCTTCTTCTGAAGCCGGCAAACCTTTACGAAATGACCAATCTTGTGACACCCAGAGCATTCTTTTCCCCTTGCTGGGCAGAGCTACCTTTAGGATGATTGTAGCCACAACGACCACAACGTGAAGTCACAGTAGGAAAACTGTGTTGATATCGATTTGTTGATGGCTCTATCCATGGATATGCGCATGCACTTGGACCTCCTCTTTTGAGGTAGTTAGTAGCCACAGCATCCACTTGACTATCAATGTTCTTGTTCACTTGTGTTGCCTTATTTTCACTCAAGCGACACATTTGAATGCACTCTTCCAACGACAATTTAGGAGACTGTAACAACTTATCCAATAGTTCATTATCCTTTACACCACGCACAATTCGATCACAGAGTAACGATGCTTCCAACGTTTCATAGCAACAGTATTGTATACGATGCTTCAATTCTCTGATGTACATGTCCATGTTCTCACTCGTTTGATTAAAAGAATTAAACTCATACCTCACAACAGTGATGTTCATCTTGCCTTCACAATAATGAGTGAATGCATCAATTAACGGTGCAATCTTGTCTTTCTCCGCCGTATCAAATTCAAACGTTCTGTGTACTTTCTGTGCACTCACTCCCGGCTACATGTAGAAAAACACAACACTGAACTTTCTCAGACTTTGTCGATACTCCTGTGGCTGTTGAATAAATTTCAAAGGAATGAAGCCATGTCCTCCAATTAATGGCCATCTTTTCATCCAAATTCAATGGTCACAGGGGTTTCAATCCCGATAGCGCCATATTGAAGAGTTCAACACGTAATATCTGACACCTTGTAAAAGTCGTGAGTTCTGTAATGTAACTGTTTATTTAGAACCTCTTGTCCAGACGTCATCAGTCCTGATCCGGCCTGACCTATGACCTCAGATCCATATATTACAGGGGTCAGCTGACTGCCAATGCTCCATGGAAATGGTGCATAATGCGTGTTATAATGTCATACCTATGGAATGTTACTTTGATGACTGGTGAGCAGTCAAGCAGAACAACATAGCCAGGCACTCCTCTGCCTCTACAACCTGAAACATATTGGTGACAAGTAAGCCTTGTTGTTGTATATCCTTGACTAATTGGGGTGCTACTACATCATGGAGCTATATTGGCGTGTTTAATTTCTGTGGCATAGTATATCTTTCGTTTTGCTTACATTCATTCACTACATAGCGGGTTCATGTTAAATTTAGTTGGTATATATATGAGGGATAGTACACGTCTCAGTTTGGTTACCTTCACTGATTGTTACTACATTACGGGTCCAGGTTATATATATATATATATATATATATATATTTACCTTGCTCATAATGGATAAGTGTGTTAATACTTGTTTTCACAGCTGGGCAGCACTAGTCCAATTTGATTCAAATCTTTGGAATTTAGTTTTAGTAATAATTTAGGTTTTCTTGCCTTTTGTGTATGTTTTGTAACTGTTTGTAGATTGCAAACAGTTCAACATTCATTTCGTTACCTTTACTGAAAGTACACACCTCATTTCACTTGCCTCCATTGATTGCCACTACATCATGGTGCTATATTTGGGTGGTTAATTTTTGTGGACGAGTACAGACTAGTGTGCTGGCTACCATTATTAATTAAGCAGGAAGCGTTCACTCATGTACACTTGGGTTGTCTGCATTGTACCCATCATTGTTCTGTCCTAGTATTCAAGTGCAAAGCACAAGGCTTAACAATATGTAACATATTCTGATAAAACGCATTGGTGGGGGAATGAAAATGGTATATAATGGTAAATGGTATATGGTGCCAGGTGCATGAATGTATTTATGTAGTTGCTGGTAATACTTTACTCATGGTCAATAGTCATCGTGTATTACTCAGATAGTGTGAAAGAGGCACTAGATATAGTGTGTAAGGGGCACTTGGAGCTCTGCCCACTACCCCCTCCCCCCTCTGTTAGTCACGGATCACCACACACTCAGCTCAGGAAGGTGGTGACCAAGCAGCCACACTACATTGTGGTGGTGGGCAGATCACTATAGCCGTGGTGACACAGGAATGATTATTAGATATCAGAAATGCGATAGATTCTTCATAACTGATTTGAAATTGAGATTATAAAAATAAAATAATTTTTTTTTATTATTATTATTTGTATTCAAAGTCCGAAAACCTTATCCATTAAAACACGTTAGATTTAAGTTATTATTCATGGATAGCATATGGATAATTTGAGTACAACATAGTGATGTCAACTTCTTTCGACGCTGCTTCGGGCAGGTGGTAAGAAGTGGAGGGGCGGAAACGCATTGGTGGGGGAATGCAAATGGTCTATAATGGTAAATGGTATATGGTGCCAGGTCCATGAATGCATTTATGTAGTTGCTGGTGATACTTTACTCAGATAGTGTGAAAGAGGCACTAGAGATAGTGTGTAAGGGGCACTTGGAGCTCTACCCATTACCCCCTCTCCCCTCTGTTAGTCACGGATCACCACACACTCAGCTCAGGCAGGTGGTGGCCAAGCAGCCACACCACGTGGTGGTGGGCAGATCACTCTAGCCATGCTGACACAGGAATGCTTGATGTTCATTGGTGGAACTGTAAATGCTTGATTCTCATTGGAGAACACGGTCAGGTGGTATGCCATACCAGATCCATGTACCTCTATAAATAATAAACCTGAGGGCATTGTCTCTCTCTCTACTTTCATTCTGTATATGCTTCCTTTCTCTTCTTGCCTGTATTGATTTCATTATAGCCTGCCTACACAACCACAGATTGCAGCCATGGACTTTATAGCAGCAAATGAGATGTTCAACCCTGGGTTCGAGGCTCATGACCTTGCACATGGGAAGGGGCACTTAAGTCATTCGTAGATCCTATCTGGTCTTGCTTAATTACACCAATTTGAGTAGCAATCAACTCTTTCTACATCTACGTCGACATGTAATTAATTATATTCATTACAATGTTCTAGAGTCAACACGATATACCTGAGAGAGAATGAAAACATAGCATGACAAAAACTTTACCCTGCTTTCTTCATACGGACATTTAAACATTCATCCAGCACTGGTATGAAATGACTGGGATAATTGCACCTGTGAAATTGGGTGTTGTGATGCTATGACCTTGTTACCATGCAACATGGTGCTAACCTGTTGATTACACTTCGTTTTGAAGAGGTATTCTCATTTCTAAGTTGATGAGGATTTCCCACTGAGCACGTGAAGTCATTTCTACTTCAAAGTGATGTCGATATATATCAGTCACGTTCATCTATCAAAACTCGACATGGCTTCTACGTTGACTTCTGAATCAGTGGCCCCAGATCAGTACAGAATCGGTGCAAGAAGAAGCTGGACAAGAAACAAGTATGGTGACATGTACATAATGTGGAGAAGTGTGGAGAAGTAGCATTTGTCAATCAATATTTAAAAACACTTCTTTGTTGACGTTTAATTAACTTAATTATTTCAACATAAATCGAAACAAACGGAATCGCCAAAGGAATTGAGCACCGACTTTATCTTTCGCAGGTCATAGGATTCAAATCCTGGGTTCAAACCCCAGCTGAGTCAAACCGGTGACTTTACAATTTATTTTGACCATATATTGTGTGGAACTCAGCATTACTAGGACAGGGCAGGGGGGATAGGGCAGGGCGTATTGGAATGAAGAAGAGAAATTTCCCCCGCTTAATTAACGATATATATATACACATATATATAATGAAATTACAGTTTCTACACCGTCATCTTCAACATTTGGTCAGTGTCATGATTACAATTGATTCAATTGTTCACAAATGTATTATAAAACCATCTTGAAACCAGAACTAGCCACTCGACTTGATTGTGTGGGTTTTTATGTTTTGACACTCCAGTTTTGGATGTGAGAGTTCAGGGTTGGCTCTGTGATAAATCCGTGCTGGTCCTGTAAATGAATGTGGCTGAGGATCTAGGTCGCCCCTTCACACGTCCACTGCTACCACATCGTTACGTTGTCAATCCGCAGTCATAAACAAACCGGGGTTCAGCAAATTACACAGTGCACGGCCGTATTCAGCCGACCAGTCTGAAGGAAGATCCATTTCCCTCCTCTCCCTGTTGACAGCACTGCAACACTAGGAACGGGATATTTGTAATGCAATATCATTCACAAGGATGGCTGTCCAAGTTGTCAATCAACATTCCCAACTGCCAAATACAATGTGCGCTGTAGGGAATGGAAGAGGGCGTGTGTCGGTTAAATAAGATAGTGAGTAATAATAATGATAAATCATGCTAGGTGTTATAGGCTGCACTCAGCTCCTCAGGTCTAGTTATACCAGCCTACACAGGGAGGCGTGTGTGGGGCGGACATTATAAGGGAGTAGAGATGCGCTAATAGTTAGGGCACTCGCATTGCAATGGCAGACATGTGGGTTCGACTCCCATTCTTGGCGGAGTATCCATTTTGTTTGCAAAAGCCCCATGAAGGAACGTCCCTGTATTTATTCTGACCGCTTGTTGACTAAGTTGATGAAGAGTTTAGTTAAAGTCATTCGGCTATGGCTTACAATCTATGTAACCCCACCTATTCCTTCCTGCCTGACGTCACAAAATCAGCTAATTCCTCTCTTACCCAGTAAGTAGGGAGTGGTCTGTCCACGACCAAGGGACTGGCTGGGTCTCAGTAATTCTACGTGCAATTTCCATGTTTGTATAAATGGACATTACAACATCGTTAATGGCCGGAAGAAGACTGACAAAAGACCTTATTCAGCAGAATAAACACATTTACAGCCACACACACACACCCTGAACAAAAGATGCATCTCGCATTTCTATGACCCCCGCCTCTGTGCCCACAGCCTACGGCCGCCATACCTGGGACATTACGCCGGTGGTCGCTCTCACATTCCCGGCAGACACCGTGCGCCCAAGGCTTCCCGGATGTGGCTGGCTGCAGGGGGGGGGGGGGGGGGGGGGACAGTGGAGATGGCGGCTTGGGGGCGGGGTAATCCCCGCCACCGCTCCGTTACACCAATCCCACATGTGTCGCCCTCAGACGCCAACAAAGTAACAGTCAACACTCCCTTAGTATGTGTCAATAAGCTGTGGTCAGTATGGTTACCGATATTGGCAACGGGGTACTGGGTTAATCCACGGAGGGTGGCATCTGCAATGATGCACTTCCGCAATACTGTGTCAGCTGCATTTGCACAACCAGGGTGTCTACCTTTAGTATTCATGAAAAAGAGAAGGAATACATTTTCATTATTAATAAAAGTTAAAAAGTAATATCCGATTCAAAGTGGCGTAACACACCAGGAATGTGGAAGTGGATAGCAAAGTTGCATCGTCAACCATTTTGAGTGCCTACATATATAGGACGACTGACCACTGTAATGTACTTTACATAGCTAGAAGTAACATTTATTTCAAACAGGGATCATTATAATCAATTTTAATTATCTCGAATTAATTTTTAGTTGATATAGTCATTTAGGAAACATGCTGGACATAATAGCTTAAATAGTGCCCCGTTATTTTAAGTTGATTCAGCATTTCTTATATGTAGTAAAGAACTGCTTAATAAATGCGTCAATACCTGAATCGGATATGTATGATCTAATACTGGCAAGTGTTTCGTTTCGAAAATATTATTATTCCATTCGATTGTGTAGCTTTAAATGTACTCCATGTGTATTACGCATGTTACTATGGAAACACCCTAACTTCCTCTATTGTGTCCTATGTGGCGGTCATGCGAATAATCTGCTGAAAGAAGGCTTTTAACGGAATAGGTGTGTTATCAATGGCATTATGAATGGACCAATTATCACCCAATAACTCTCCTGCCCTCATAATATATAATAACAATACAAATCTATCTGAAGATAATAGTGTCCTTGTTTATATTCCCATAATATATTATTATAGAGCACACATATATATATATATATATATATAATATATATATATATATATATTCATATATATATATATGTATATATATATATATATATATATATATATATATATATCACCATTACATGCACGATAGATATTCCCATTTCAATAGAATTACTCATCAAAATGTTGATGTCTCTAACATTTTATTCAACTGAAGTATTGAATTTGTCAGTTCACAGAGGAGATTCTTCTGGTCGTAAAGTAATTTAACTTAAATAGTAATATAGATCATCCTAATTACAATAAATTATCAAATGCAGAATGGGTATTTCCACAGCATGCTTCAGTGTGTTTTCAGGTGGATAAGTTGATGGGGGGGGGGGGGGGGTAAAGCTACATATTCTGATGAAAGCATGTCATTTTCTAAAGTAAACCACTTACTTTGTTTTGAGCCTACAATCTACATATCCAACTTAGGGATTTATGCACTAATTAAGCATATATTGCTGCATTGAAGGACGTTTACGTCCATTCAACAGAACCTATCTTGCTCAAGCCTCTGCTGTCCGATCATATAGTTTTGGCTAAAACCAACTTTAATTTGGCACATTTTAACTTCAAATATCTCCCGCTAAAATAAAATTCACTTCCAACTAACGTAAACTAGATTATAATGATCAACCTAATATATTTATTTTAAAAGACATGGTAGAAGCTCAAAATCATCGGAGGAGGGGACATAAAGGGTGCATTTTATCGCCCGTGTCTTTGATTCGCAGATAGGCTTGACGGGCAAATTGCCGAGCAGAGATACACTTGATATCACTAGCGCCGTGTGTGAGTGGAGTGATGGACACCCAGTGACACCTGTACAGGGCGCCTCATCAATGCAACCTTCACACCGGAGCAACCCGACCATCACGTGACCAGCCACTTTGCCGCACTCCTCTGGCCTTAAAGCTGCTGAATCAAGTGAATGTATAACATTTTCAAAACCAAACCACTTAGCGAGGTTTAACTTTACACATCCACGTGACACACGGGTGCACTTATCTAAGCATGTGTTGCAGATTGCTGTGCCTGTGCTATGATCCTATGCTCAGAAATCAGTAAACAAAGTCCACTATTTGAGTGTACATGCCAACATTAAATCTACATGTTTTCATTATAAATACAGTAAACCCGGGCTAAATCAACCGACCACAGGACCGGCTTTAAATGGTCGCTTTAGGGAGTTTTGTTTATCATTACAATGGTATTGTATGGTGGTCGTTTGGGACCAAAGAAGTGATCAATATATGGGAGTGATCGATGTGTGGAGGTTGTCAGCTAGAGAGGTTTTGCTGTAGAACAAAAGTGAATCCCTTAAGATTAAATGTACTTCAAATTAAATTAAAGTAGATTATTCCACTCAATCTGTTGTAGTTATCTAGAAATATGGCAGAAACTCAAGCCCATTGAATTATGCAACTTTAACCTTGTCTGCCTCCGATGGTTGTCTGTCTGCGTACAGAGCGCTTTGGTTGAGTACATAACATTTGCATGATGGAAATAAACTGAAACTAAGATGTATTTTCACAAGAGCCTTGACAGAAGTTTGGCCTAATTTAATTTGATCAGTGAAGCCGACTCACGTATATATAAGCAATATATTCGCATATATACACCCATATATGCATACATATATATATGAATGGATTAAAGATCAGGCCGCAGAACTAGGCCAGAACGAGAGGAAATAGGTCAATATAGTAGCATTTTGTTTGGAATACACCGTTTTTATTCTTCAGAATAATACATTTAAGGGCACCAAGGCTTCCGACTGTAATTACTGTAAGCCATTTAGACATGTCGTTTTGATCCTACTCATCATCCTTGTCATACTTGTTATCCTCATCATCCTTTCCATCCTCATCATCGTCACTATCCTCATTATCTTCATCCTCCTCATTGTCATCATCATCTCGTCATCCTCAGCATCCTAATCATCCTCATTAACCTCATCATCTTCATCATCCTCGACAAACTCATTGCCCTCATCATCCTCATCATCAATCCCTTAACCGCAAGGGTCGTTCGGTCACCACATCCTCATCCTGGACATCCTCATTATCCTAGTCATTCTCATTAACCTCATCATCCTCGTCATCATCATCCTCGACATCCTCATTCCATCATCATCGTCATCATCATCATCATCATCATCATCAATCCCTTAACAGCAAGGGTCGTTCGGGCACCACAGTTGACTTTGCAACCAACTAATTTTAATGGTGAATCAACTGGAGGAAGACGCCTGTGATGAATGATACAATATGTCCCTTAGTGCTTTTCATGGCGATGGTGCTGGGGTATGTCAGCGGCACAGCAGGTTGCTTAGTGTAAATATACATATTGACAGTTAGTTCATGAAACTTACCGGTATACCTGAATTAGCTCGGTATTGTTATTGGGATAGCACTAGACTATAGCAATCAGTAACATATGGAAATCAATGTTTCGGCTGCATCCTAAATAATATTTGCATAACAAGTTATACCTCAGGAATTATGAATATATGCGGCAAATAGAGAAACAAGTCATATCAGATGGATGCTGTAACAGTGTTGCTGTTAGTGCTAGTTAATGGGAAGGGTGTGGGCAAAAACGGGAGGCAGGAGAAGGAGCGTCTGTATGCTGATGGAGTTGATGTGGTTAGGTGGGGAGGGGAACATGAACAGCGAGGAGGGAGGGGCCCCCGACACTCCCAAAAACGGCTAAGGTGAGGTGAAGGTGTCCAGTAAGGTATATTCTGAGGGCAGACTTAAACCCAAGGTATGTTGGAGTGGCTCTAATTCTGGGGTGGGGGGTAGTATATTCAACATCTTGCTTCCTCTGTGGATAGGTCCTTTGATTAGGCTATTTGTTGGTCTTGGCATTTGGATGACAACATCATCACTAATTCTCGTGCATCGGTCCGTGTGTTCTATATGGTATGGGTCTCTGAGCCTCTTGTCTATGAGTGGTAGTAGGTGGATGTCTCTCCTAGTGTCGAGGCAGTCCAGGTCTGCTCTCGTGTGCTTCAGGACTTTGCCTTTATAGACTGACCTGAGCGTTCTGTTTCTGGATCATCTGTGGTTGGGTCTCTTGCTTTTTGGTCAACATACAGTAGACAATATCTTCCTAATCAATGATGGACATAACTGTTGTCTTCGAGAGTACCGGAGTAGGTAAAATGTGTCGGCCAACATGGCGGTACTCCCGTTGAAAAGAGATGAAGCTGATTGCGTCTCTGGTGGATATAGGTCAAAGTGGTGGCACTTCCGGTAGGTGCTCGTCGATGAAAGGCACTCAAACTAGGTCACATCACACTTCCGGTTGGTATGACTTACTGTATGCCAGCGTGTGTTTAAAGGTATCTATTGTCCACGGTCAGGCCGTGAGCTGCTGGTAACCCGAGTAACAGACCAGAACGAGGCGCGATGCTTATCGGGGCTTGTGCGACTTCAGTGCCGGCAACAGCAGTGGATTTAACGTGCCTGTATCATGAGTGCAGAAAGGTCACCCTAGTCGGTTTGTTTGGTCTGCTATCAAGAGATGTAGTGTTATTTGCCGTGCGTTCCGTGTTCCGCTGGTCTCTCAGCAGGTCTGAAACTGAGACCCAATACGCCAGGTCCCAGCAACAGCTTACAGGCGGAAGTTAAAGCAGGTCACCATCCTAGCCTTACCCTTCACCAGAGAAGGTGCAGTTTAAACTCAGTTTGCACCTATAAGCAAATCCCTCCTGGTGAACAAACTGGTAGAAGTGTTGCCATACATTTGGTCCTAATGGAGATTACAGTGAAATTCTCATAACCTATACTTTACGTGAGATAATGCACCACTTTCTGCACCATAGTGTATGTAAATTAACCAACACTCCCACATGCCTTCATGTAAGCCATGACTGCGACCCGGCGTGCAGGGTCTCAGCTTCAGTCTTTTCTGAGACATTACTCGATCTCGAAATATCTATGTCCACGCATGCAATTTTGCTCGTCGAGGAATTAAGGCGTTTGTAAAAGCTGAATAGTCTACAAACACAAATGTGAAAGTTGCTGGTGACACTATATGTCATATCATTAAAATTGTACACCCTGATGTTTTCGAGTTTCTACCATATTTATTTGATCAATTTATTAAGCTGATTAATATGTTGTTTTACTTAGCCATTAAGTACTTTTATCTTAAAGGGTTAACATTGGAGAGATTTGAAGTAAGTAGATGTTAAAGTAATGTGGTCATGTATGTCGGAATATTGGACATCATTGGCTTCAGCAGTGACAAGTTCAATATTGGATTGAATTAGTAGTATATACATCGACAGGTACTTAATGAGTATATCAGTCAAACATGTAGCTAGGTGTTTGGGTTTAGAGAAGCAGACTACGTCAGTGGAATAAGTCATTTCTAACAGCAGAGTCGGTTTGTGATTATAATATCCAGTCTATTCACAGCTTCTCTCTTTTTAAAGCTCCATATCTATTTTCCGACTTGTACCTCAAATTCTTCATACTCAAAGTTTCTTTCGGGAGGATTTTCTCTTTTTAAATGTGAGAGTGTTCATTACCAGGGGTGAACGGAATTTGTCAGTTTTGTCAAGGTTTGATCTCCGTCCGAGTCATAGTAATGACTTAGAAAACAATTATACGTGTCCTTACCTAGCATAGTGTCTGACATTGCCAGGATAGAGCAAAAACCGATTAGCTCCGTATCAGGAAAATATGACTGAGTGGAATATCAGATCATGGTGCTTCTTACATGGCTTCTCAGTGGGGCAGCACTATAACCTATCCATGAGTGAACAGTGTCTCAAGTCGGGACCTACCATGATGTGTCATTAGATGTTGTTTCGATGTAAAGTTTAATTATACAAACACATCGCTATTCCACCTTCACCCATTACCAACATCGGTAGAACCTGACACGCCGAGATGTTCAACAACTGGTGCTCAGGCGGTCGCTGGTAGCGTATATTATCATGCCACTACATATAATTGAAGAGGAATGTCATAGTTCACTACAGGTGGACATGTAGATAATAATACAGCAGTAGTAACACTGCGGTAATGCTGTCTTATCACAAAATCACGGGCTGTTTCATCAAACCACATAGGTGTTAATACATCAAATTAAAAAAACTACTTCTATGTACACATACAGGACCGAGCATTGTCGGGGTGTAGGACCGTGCAGTGTTGGGGTGTAGGACCGTGCAGTGTCGGGGTGCAGGACCATGCACTGTCGGGGTGCAGGACCATGCATTGTCAGAGTGTAGGACCGTGCAGTGTTGGTGTGCAGGACCATGCAGTGTCAGGGTGCAGGATCGTGCAGTGTTGGGGTGTAGGACCAGGCAGTGTCGGGGCACAGGACCGTGCAGTGTCAGTGTGCAGGACCATGCAGTGTTGGGGTGCAGGACCGTGCAGTGTTGGGGTGCAGGACCGTGCAGTGTTGGGGTGCAGGACCGTGCAGTGTTGGGGTGTAGGACCATGCAGTGTCGTGGTGTAGGACCGTGCAGTGTCAGGGTGCAGGACCGTGCAGTGTTGGGGTGTAGGACCATGCAGTGTCGGGGTGTAAGACCGTGCAGTGTCGGGGTGCAGTGCCATGCCGTGTCATGGTGCAGGACCGTGCAGTGTCGGGGTGCAGGACCATCCAGTGTAAGGGTGCAGGACCGTTCAGTGTTGGTGTGTAGGACCGTGCAGTGTTGGGGTGCAGGACCATGCAGTGTAAGGGTGCAGGACCGTTCAGTGTTGGTGTGTAGGACCGTGCAGTGTTGGGGTGCAGGACCGTGCAGTGTCGGGATGTAGAACCGGGCAGTGTCGGGGTGCAGGACCATGCAGTGTCAGGGTGCATGACCATGCAGTGTTGGGGTGTAGGACCATGCAGTGTTGGGGTGTAGGACCGTGCAGTGTCGGGGTGCAGGCCCATGCCGTGTCAGGGTGCAGGACCGTGCAGTGTCGGGGTGCAGGACCATCCAGTGTAAGGGTGCAGGACCGTGCAGTGTTGGGGTGTAGGACCATGCAGTGTCAGGGTGCAGGACCGTGCAATGTAAGGGTGCAGGACCGTGCGGCATTAATTACCCGTCTTTAGCACTTCCGGTCTGTGCTGGCACGAACCGACTAAACGGAAACCCATTGTACTGTCAACAGTAAGTGTCACTTTTCTGGCAGAGAACTCCCATATATCTCCCGTTTCAGGAAGTGAGTGAGTTACCTTTTCCGCAGAGCATACACAGTGAGTTATGGCCCACAATGTTAGTTCTTGCCAATGTTATCAGAGGGCAGGTCGGTGGTTGAAATTTTCTAGAAGACATTTTTCACAGAGCATCCTGCGCTGTAACCGACAATGTTGGTTCGTGCTAATGCTATCCGGGGGCATGTTCGTGATGGAAATCCTCTAGAAGACATTTTCGTAAGTGGCTAGCCACAATGTCAGTTCTTGTCACTGCTATCAGAGGGTGTGATGGTAATGGAAATCCTCTATAAGACGTTCCTCACAGAGCTTGCTACCCACAATATTAGTTCTTGTTACTGCCATCAGAGGGCGGGTTGGTAGTGTAAATTCTCTGTGGGATATTTTCAACAGAGCCTGCTGCACAGTGAGCTATGGTGAACAGTAGTTGTTCCGATGGCATCAGAGGG